>VWZE01022110.1:0-75755 GCA_013396675.1 Eubucco bourcierii | reverse complement strand
TGTTTGCTTATGTTAGTTGCCTTTAAAGTGTTCCAGTTTACCTGTTCCCTGTATGTACAAATTTCCAAACCGTGCGTTTTTGAACCTTGTATATAAGTTTTGTGGTGAGATTTAACGTTAATAAACAGTTTTCATAGTTATTAACAATCTCTGCCTGGATATCAAAATTAATATAATTATTAATTTTGAAACAGTCCCTCCCTTACAGTCACCACTATTCTTCTAGAGTGGAAAACCCCAGATATTCTTCTTAACTTACATCTGTAGCCCTTCTGGATGAAAAGGAAACTCAAACTCCTGACCCAAGACATGTAGCATGGCTATGTAGTCATCACTGCTTGAAAAAGCATGTCAAGAGTTTCATGACACCAAGTTTCCTCAAAGGAAGTTGTCTATGGCTTGCACAACATCTGACAGTGCTAACATAATCTGCTCTTTAATTTACATCATCTGCTGCCGACCAGAGACATCCAGAGACACAGCAGTGTAAAATGTAATTATTCTAAACTCTGCGCACAAGATTTCGCTCCGGAGGTTTTGTAAGAGTCACTTTTCCTACTGTGCACATGCGACACATTATTCTTCTGGATCAAATTGAGTGGCAATGTCATGTGATTTGGCTGAACATCATGTCTTACTCCCTGATAGGCATCTCAACTGTGGCTTGCAACTAGTTTTCACAAAGTAGGATAGATTGAAAATTTCTGCAATACTGTTTACTTGGAGCCAGTACAACTAGGAGACAACAACTGGGGCAGTGAATGTGACATGCTTTCTGAAAGCTGCTAAACTCAGTGTTTGTGAAGGTGTCTCTACTGATTCTAGCTGGTTTGTGTGAAATGCTTATGGAATGCAGAAGGCTTTATGAGTTGCCCTTCCTCCATTGGCTTGCTGATTTGCATACATGTGATGCTGCGAATGTCATCTTCTACCATATTCAGGGAGTGGGACAGAACTGCTGCCTTATAGAGAGGCTGACGTAGTCTATCATGATGAGTTTCTTAAGGATTTTGTGTTGCCTTTATTATGAAAGTCTGGGTTTTATCATCATATGGAATTAATGAATTGAAAGCTAAGTGGTATGTTGGGACTGAGGAGGATCAATGAGACAAACTGCATGAAGGAAATGTGATGCCCATGAAGAAATGATCTCTGAAGAGAGTCAGGGAGTCCTAACCTTCCAACCAACCTCCTCCCCAACACTGAACACTGATTAACTTTACCGGAAATTATTTAATCTTTAATGGAGGTTAACTTTTTGATCCTGGGTCTCTTTTTTTGATACACCATCTCTCTGAAATCATGATCCCCAGATCCATTGTCAGTGCTTCATTCTTCTCAGTGCACAGTTTGGAGTCACGGTTCCTGTTTTTCCAGGAAAGAGTAGATAAAGCATATCTGGACTGAGAGTGTCTAGCTTATTTTTTCTTGAAAGACTCCAGTGCTTAGTGTAACAGAAGGCTGTGGGGGTTGTTTAGTTTCAGCCTCAGAGAGAGCAGCTTTTGCATTGGAATCTGCTTTTCAAATCCCTCCTTCACAGACCTTTCAAATAACCGATGGCCCTCCAATTGTCACTTCTAAAGAAAGCAGATAGAGTGCATCTGAAGAGAGGAAGAAAAGTATTACCTAGGCTGGAGATCAAAGTACACTTCCACTGGGACCAAATCCAGTTAATGCTATATTTACTTTAATAACCTCCAAGGAAGGGTACCTATCCATTTCAGTCTCACTATCATTTATGAAAGCCACCAAGGAGGAAATTACAGATTCGTAAAGTCAGCTGCAGGAATTTATCAAGTGCTTATTCAAATAATGGCTTGTTGATTACTGAAGCTTTCGTTTCTAAAACAGAAAAGAAAATCTGCTCTTTGAAAGCCAAATGGAGGCACATGAGATACAGAAGAGCACTCAGGGGTTCAGCACAGGTTTAGTAGGCTCTTCAAATAGATAAAATCTGCTTTCTTTGCCTTATTGGTTTCTCAGTGCACCTCTGACTGCAGCATTGACTGTCCTAGGTGTTGCTGCCATGAAATGCTGTGTGCCTGACATACGTGTAGTGTGTAACATACATGCAGTATAGGAACTCTCTGGAGTAGAAACAATGCCTGTGCAGTAACTGACCCTGACTGTCTGGTGATTCTGTAAACAAGTTATTCACCCCAAATACACTGTCAGAATAGAATTGCAGAAAGCTACTGTGCAGCCTTAGGTGGGGGTTTAAGAGTGTGCTCTGTGAAGAGCAAATACTCTAATACTTCAGTTCCATTTTAGATGCAGGCTATGAGTGATATGTAGATACTCTGTTCTACCCCTTGGCTCCACCAATGCTAATTGAGACAGTGAACTGGCTATGTTCTCTATCCTAGGTCCATCATCACAACATGGCTCACAAACACATGGCTAGTTGGCTTCTGAGCTGAATCCTCCGCTGCGGCCATCTCTCTGCTGTCTCCATTCTCCCCTTTCCTTACTTATTTTTGGCTTTATCTGATGCTCTGCACCAACATTGTCACAGCAAATGCTGCAGATGACACTTAGGGCTCTGCTGATGACAACTGTTCACCTCTGAGAGAAGATCATGCTGCCAGCTTATGATGGAGCAGGTACTTTCCATTTGAACACATGGTGGAGAAGCTTCTGCAGCCACAGATGGCCAGCGATATGTAGTCAGAGAGTTGCATCCACCTGCTGGTCAAGTGGTGGGGGAAAGCCTGGGCCTGGCGGAATCAAAAAACTTGTTTTGGGTACCAGCTTCTCCTCACTTCTGATGATGGTAGTAGTAACTGGCTAAGTATTTTAGCATAGGCAGCCAAATGTTTCACTGCAACGGCAACAATCTGTCACAGATTCCTCCTTTTCTCAGCACTGTTGAGGCATGGAAGAAGGGAGAGTTCTAGATTATGAAAAGATTTCTCAGGAATTGCACAAAAGTCTGTGCTGAGGAAGTCAAAGGAATCTTGTTAAAGACCCAATGACCAAAACCAATCAAAATCAAACATTTGGTTAAATGAGACCTTTTAATATTTTATCTTTTCTTTCCTAGTCATAGCTAAGGTAAGTATATAAACACATTTCCCACAGCCATTTCCTCCACTTTGTGGTGTTAGTTAAAATCATACAGCTGTGTGCAGAAGAGAACTAGGGCAGAAGGTATCATGTATACATAGAGAGAAACAATGAGTGAAGTTACACACAAAGCATATGTAGGAATAGACAAAAAATGTGGGTTCTGACACGTTTTACCTTTATTGTGTGGTCACAGTTGGAATGTGAACAAGAAAAGTCACTCTTTTATCAACAATTGGTACTTCACTGCATTCTCACTAAGAAAAAGTTGGCATGAGGGAGATTTGGTGAGGAAGACCTGCTGTTCCTGCTACTGCAATTAATCATGCTCCTTATGGCTGGAGATCAGAGAGAATCCAGTGAGACATAAGGATTCATCGGCTACGAGAAGTGAAATATTTCCTATTTTTACTCCTCCCTGTATTCCCTTAGCAAGGGAATTGCCAAGTGCCCCAATTAAAGAGCTGTAAGTGTAAGAATTTTCTTGTTCCAAGCTGAGGAGTCTCAAATCTCATTAACAAAAATACTCATTCTCAGGTCAGAAAGTGATAATGGAAAATACTCCATTTCAAGTGGAAGTGTCTGTTGCTTCAGATGCTAGAAACAGACAAAAAAAAACCCCCCACTTTCTCAGAAATTCACATTCAGTCTGGACTTTTGCCTTGTAAAAAGCAGCATCCAACAAGGTCTTGTAGCAAAATGGAAAAGGCTTTAGACTGGAACTTGGGAGACCTGTATTTTATTTTTGTCTCTTTGGCAAGTTGTTTCAGCTCTTGACTTAATTTCTCACTCATTTTTCTCTGTGTCTTGTTCATGGAAGGATCTTTGTTGTGTCTTTGCCTGTGTCTGGAGTTTTGCTGGAGTTTTGGACTAGCAGTGGCTATTTCCATAGCTATAGCCTTACCCACCCATTCAATGTATCTGGGAGCAAAGGTTTGTCCAAGTGCTTAGCTGTTTGCAGTTCATTGTTCCATTGTTTTTGGTTTTTTGTTTTTTTTTTTTTTTATTCATAGAGTCTGGTAACTGAAAATCTATTTGAAACAGCATTTTTGTTATACAGCACTGGCTTCATGTTTTGGCACTTGGAGTTTGTATACAATCATAAGTTAAAATTTACTTTGAATATTTCATCTGGGAAAAGGCTTTTCCTTTCTTTCAATGTCTGGGTCTCAGAATAGCAGTGATCAGGGTGGAGCAAAGAGTATGTTATTTAGAAAGCAGTGTTTTCACTTTTCTTCCACATGAATTCCCAGTTTTCAACCACCACGATTTACCCAGCTGTGTGGTTGTGAGATGACTCAAGGAGACAGGTGGGACATTGAAGTCTGACACTCGGGTTGTTGATAGAGCTTAATAGGAAGTCCACACTATTCAGTACATGGCTTAGGTCCAGACTGTGGGAAAGGGAGACTCTTATATTTGTGTTTTGGCAATACTGCCATTAGATAAAGAACATCCCAACCACATACAGTTCCCTGTTTCCCTTGATGACTGGAGCACAATGCAACACGCATGCTGGAAAGAAGAGGACAGAATTTCCTGGGAACCAGCTAAGATGATAAGAATGATATAACAAAAATATTGCTTAGTCCTTTGAAAATACAAGCATTTGGCCATTATTTTTTGTGAAACAAAGCACTAAATTGCTATTTTATTTGCACCCCTGCTGTGTTTCTATCGATCCCCACACCTCCGTTAGCTAGATCCCACCAGCTTCTGCATGGTGAATTTGAGCTGTTTAGTTTGAGTGTTGCTTACAGCTCTGGTCATTCCCTTGTGGTTTGCTCACCACATCCCACTCTCTCTCTTTTTCTTCTTCCAGACACTGGCTTGTCCTCTTACTTTATTATTTAACTCCTTCCAATACCCAGAAAATTTCTTATCCATCCCAAGCCTCCTCAGGCTTTTGCCAGCACATTACTAAAACCCCACAGCCTTTACTGCTGGCAGTAGCACTACTCATGACAGTAGGATCCAGCAGGGCATGATGATGCCTAAAATGATATCTTTCTTTGGAAGTCAGATCCTTTTCCTAGTTTTGCTGTTGCATTGCTGCCACAGCAGACATTTTGGACAAAAGCAGCAGAGTGATGACTCTGAGCTGCTGATGCCTGCTCAAAATCTGAGAAGGAAAATACGTAGGGCAAAAAAAATCTCTGGTTGGAAATGGGCTGAATGTGGGTGAACAGAAAAGTTCATATACAGAAAAGTTAAATACAATCCTAGGAATGAGGCTGATGTCCACACTATTTTAAGTATTTTCCCTTACTCATACGACTAACTTGAAGCAGAAGTTTATTTATTTAAGTAGCATCTAAGATATCTACTCAGGAAAGAATATAACAGGGGTTCATCCACTGGCACAGATTCTTCTGATGATACACTAACCACAGTGCAGCTTGTGGTGAGCAGAATCTTCATGTTTCCCATGGATTAGTATCTGTCATGGCTCGTAGTGCTCTGTGATGTGTGGCAGGAGAGTTTATGTGTGTGGGATGATGGCAGTGCTGGTTGTTCATTAGCTTCCCTCACTTTCTTTGATCATAAAGGATGATGCAATGTGCTGAACTACTCTAAGGCTGATTCAGCACCACTGACACTGATTCAGCACCAGTCCTCTGTTTCCTCAACATGTTCACAGACAGCGCAATTTTGTGTCACTGGGACATAAATATTTCAGTTGCATTATCATCATCAAGTTAATGCATTTGGACACATTTCTCTCCCTAACTTTGTATTTTAATGCACGCACTTACCTGTTACAAGCATAGTCTCAAGAAAAATTACTTGATTCTTATATTTGGAGTATGGTGTATTTGAGTGACTTGCACAGATGCTATGCAACTTTGATTGAAAGCAATGTTCATGTCTCTTACCTGTAGCCTAAAACTGTTGTTAAAACACCAGAAAGCGTTCAGAAGACATTGCACTAGCCTCTGAGATTGAGAAAAATCTGACTAATAGTGCACTTTGAAATACCCTGTCTTATTGCCACTGGACTAGATGGCCTGTTGTCCTGATGCATGCCTTAAGTTCTTAATTAGAGAAGCTCCAGATCAGGAAGGGAATATTTGGATCATTGCTGGAGAGGGTGAATGAGGGGGGCTCTCACAGGGCCCAGCTTTGGCAAATATCCTAGATGACAGCACTTGTTAAGCCTGGGAGCACAGACAGTGTGTGCTTCAGTGAAGTATGCAAATGAGGGAGGGTGGCTGCCCAGGTATGCTAACACTAAAGAAGGTGAACATCAAACATCAGATGGGTTAAACAGTAGATGGACAACTATAAAGACTTTTTTTTTTTTCTTTCTCCTTTAAAGAGAAGGAATAAGCTTGAAAAGAAATAAAGAACGATCACTTGTGATATGAGGAGATACCCCATAGAGGAAACCACTGCAGCAGTGGTTGTACTCTGGTTTGACACGACCATGGGGTCATCCTGCTGGTGTTACCTTGCTGTCCCAGCAAGGCACAGCACTCTGCTTTGCTCCGTATTTGGTAACAAGGCAGAAGCTGGGCTCCATAAATCATCTTTAATAGCAGCAGCAGAAATACTCTACATCATGTTTATGCCAAATTATTGTGTACCCAAAACTCCCAAATGGGTTCTTCTGGGAATGAGAGGTAAGCCTCACTTAGGACAGTTTTATGGTGGGATGCTCAGCCCTCCAAAAGTGTCAAAAACTTCTTGCTGGGAAATATAATTAGTTTTAAAACTAATGGCAATGGTAGTGCAAAAATCTCAGGTTCCCCTCTCTGCTATACTCTGCTTTCTCCCCTTTGAGCCTTTACACAGTGCATTCAGATAGCTGCAGGCTCACAGACTTTGCTCTCTGAAACATTATCATGAACAACCTCTCTCTGGGTGGTGGCTTTAAAAATAGCTCCCTATGCTCTAAGAAGAGACATGATTGCAGATGGAACCTCACAGCTTAAAGCTGCTTTTCTTTACTCTTTACATGTGCTGTAGCATATGAAATAGCTTAATGTAGCTGAAAGTATAAGGGGGTTCTATATGTATAGAAATTTTCACTTTTACTATTTTGTGCATTTAAGTGAACTGTGGAAAAATGATTTGGTATCTTTTTCACATCTGTACACAGATTTTCACACAATGTAGCTTAGTAGAAGAAAGTAATGCCACACATTATTTTAAAAGCTGAAAACCCTTGTACATTGCAGTATATTCTTGTATGTGTGCAGGAAGGTAAAATGGAAGAGTAAACTCCAGAAACTTTAAATCATAGAGAATATGGAGACCATATGGAACTGATTGCTGGCATACTACCCAGTAAAACAGAAAAAAAAAAAATCCCACAAGTAATTTTTTTTCCAGACAAATTATTTAGCTATAAAATGATTGTTTCAAGAAACCATATTTGAAGCAAACCAGCTTATACTAGGAATTTATTCAAACTCTTATTCCCACCATAGATTTGTAGCTAAGAGATCTTGTTTGGAAATGGATTCTTTGTCCAGCTGAAGAACCACTGCAAAGAAAAGTGTGAAAATGCCACATGAATACACCTATAACTCTTTTCCCCACTATGCTGTAGCTGTTCTAGAGTGTGTTGATTTCTGAGCATTAATATAAACAGTCTTGGAGCTCAGCGTGTGCCTTAAACACAGATAAACCTGTACATTGGTTGCTTATGCTCATTATTTAGAATAGGTACTTGATATATTTAACTTAACAAACAACAAACTTCATTGTCTCTGGAGTAATTCCTCCAACAAGAAATGGGTCTCTGATTCATTTAGGGACCCATGCAAGCTGGAGGTGTGAGGAGCCCTGACGCACCTCCACTACATGAAAAGGAAAGGTGAGGACTAAAGTTGTTGGGTCCCTTCAACACTGCATCATGGTGGTTCATGGGAACATCATGTAATGGGGTCCTTGGAGGTTGTTTCTATGCTGAAGTGAATGAGTTGCTCAACAAAAACACTCAGAGAAGCAGCAGGAAGGGCTGTAGCGGAGAGGCAAACCTGCTAATTTTGATCCATGTGCTTACAGTGCCCTTGGTTATATCAGAATTCTAACTGCCATGTACAGTGTTCACTTAGTGTATTGCTTTTGCCGATATGCAAGTTGTCTAACAAATACCAGGTCCAGTTAATGGGTATGGTCAAAGTGGCAGGAGTGGTCATAAAGGCAAAGAAGTTTGGATGGCTGAACTTCTATTCGTGAGAGATATGTGAAGAAAGAAACTGTAGCCTAAGAAAACCAGATTGCCTCTTTCTTACAGCTTCCTTTCTGTGTTCTGGCAAAGCCTCAAGGGCAACAATAATGAATACCATAACCTGTGATCTCCGCTGTATACTAGAACAATATAGTTGTGATGGAAAGACATGGGGAACCAGTGAATCCCTCCCAGTTATGTGCTGAGCAGAGTCAAAGGAGTTACATGCTGCGTCACTCTGAGCCCTTGCCTCATGTGGGATAAAAGAGAATTAGGATTATGTGCTAGTTCTTGCTTTGACCATGATATTATTGTAATAACACTCTCATTATCAGTAGGTTTTATTGGATGCAACTTATTAGGCGGGCGCTTCTCATGTTACAGCTATAGTAGTAGCACTGGCATACAACATCTCTATGGCAGTGAATATCTGTTGTCTTGCTCAGCATAATCCTGAAGGGTGAAAATAGCAATGAGGATTTTATGATATGGTTTTATGTGATGCCTAGAAGGAGAATTAGATATTTGCACATACCCTGCAAGTATATTTGATTTGATAATGGATGTTACTTTAAGAATTCATACAACAGCATAACCCTTACTTCATTGTTACACCAAGAAGTGTTGCTATGTTATGCAACTGAGATGAGCCCACAGTGTTTGATCTGCACACGAATCATAGAATGATAGGGGTTGAAAGGGACCTACAGAGATCATTGAGTCCAGCTGCCCTGCAAAGCAGGACAACTTAGGACAGGTCACACAGGAAAGTGTGCAGGTGGGTGTGGCAGGGCATACCCAAGTCCCTGCCCCACCGGGAGGTTTGAATGGGGCATGAAACTGCTTTCCCCCCTTCCCACCTCTGCCTCCAGGGATTTGGAATGTGGAAAGAAGTAGGAGTGAATTTCTTTCCCCCACCCCCGTGGGCTTGAATGGGGAAGAGCAAATCGCCCCAGCATATATGTGTATATATATATGGCAACTGGACACATTATCTAGTTGGACCTTGAGGGGAACATTGAGTGGGACCTGGAGTCGATCCTGGAGCCGGACCTTGAGGGACATCTGGAGGAACGGTGAGGAGAAAGCGCACGGTTCCTGCTTTCGGACCGCCGCATCCTGCCTGCCTGCTGCACGGACCTGCTTCTGCCGTAAACTGCCGCTGTTTGTGGGGACAGTGCTGAGCAGCCCGGCTTTGCCCTGCACTGCTCCGTGATCTTTGCCCGTACAAGCTGTGTCTGCAGTCATTTTGGGCTTTGTCGGTTTTACTGGCATTGGATCCTGTGCCACGTTGATCCACCGCTGGATTACAATTCGCAGTTCCAGACGCTGCTGCAAAAGGCAGTGCCACGAAGGAGCCAAGGGACCAGCTCCAAATTCCTACTTCACCACCATGAGTAGCACAGACGTTCCCTAGGGCTCCGGGCTGCCTTTTATTTGTAACTGCGGCAAAGCTATTTTGTGGCAAACCTTTTCCAAATTTCTGATTTTCCTGAATTATTAAATTCCCTAAAAACATCCTTGTGAAGATCTTCCCAAACGAATTTGAACCCAATCTGACTAATTTGTACAGAGTTTGTGGGTGGGGCTTTTCAGAAATAAAATAACTACGTATTTTATACAATTCCTGCCTCTTTAATTCCCACAACCAATTCAGTGGGTTTTGAAGATCTATAGAGAATGCTCTCGAAGCTTTAGTACCTGGTACTGCTCAGTGTCAAGGAGAAACTAAGAAAGTTTAATTCTCTTTTCAGAGATTTCCAAAGGTGCAACAGTGCTGCTACCTAAGATTTTGCTGTATATATCTCTATACTTGTATTTTCTGAGTATTAAAAAGAGTAGATGCAAAGATGCTGAAAACTGAAGCTGTTATTGAAGCATACTGCTAAATGAAGTAGGCAGCCTTTTCCATGCATATCTCATTTTCCCTAAAGCCAGCTTTCAACTGGTGCATGCTTCATGTGGCTTCAGACAAAAAGTGCAGGGAGAAGTGAACTTCTGTTACAGGAAACTTGGCCAGATGACAAAGATAATATGTTTGCTGCCCTAGAGGTCCTTGTCAGACTGAGCCCTTGCCACCACAGTCTACAGAAGCTTTTCTCCACGAGTTATTTGATAGGGAAATCACTGCAACACCTCCTGTAACACCTATCAATTTTCTGTTGAAGAGAAGCCAAACAATGAACAAACATCTGGAGCTAACTGGACAGTGTTTGGATGTATGAACTTTTACTTATTTTTGGCTTGGAAATAATTTACTAGTAAGCCTGGTTATATGCAAGCTCCTTCAAAGTCTGTATTGTACGAGTATTTTTGTTTGCAGGTATTCACACTGCAACCTGGATTGTCAGCTATATTTTTCTGCTCTTCCTGGTGCAGTATACAATCTGGCAGATGATTCTTCTTCTGCTCCACAAGGGGTTTGTCAAGCAGTTATTTCTGTGCAGCTAGGAAGAGCTGGAGGAACTTTAGGGATTCATTAAAAACATTGTTTGTTTCACTATCCAGACCTTGCAAATTATGGGCAGTAGTTTGTAGTTTGAATTAATAAATCAAAATGGTTATAGTTCCTCAGTCAGGAAATCCTGCTCTGCACAAAGAAGTGGTGGGGACGAATGGTAGAAATCTCTTCTGTCATTTTTGGAGTAGGGGAGAGGCTTTGTAACCTATATACAATCTCCATACAACCAGAGTACCTGTGGCTCTCTGTGGCCCATACACGGGGTGAAAGAAGAGCACAGCCTTGTAGCTCACAGTGTAGGAATGGAAAGGAAGAGTTGATATTCAGACTTTAATAACAAATGCAGACCACATCAAAGGGCAGATTTGTGCCTTTTGTAAGTACCTCAAAAGTTCCAGCACTTTCTGGATGTCAACTCTTTAAAATAACGCTGAAACCAACTTAAATAGGAGACCCACTTCCACAGGGCACTACTTCTGCTCCTCAGAGGCATCAGTGACCCAGTCTGCTTTATGCTCACATGTAAAAAATACTTCTTGAATTAGACATCTTTTATATTGGTAACTGGAAAATCTTTGTATTCCCCTTTTCACTGCAAAAAACCTTAACTTTTCACCTATTCAAATGAGGAAGAAACCCAGAGGAACCTTTTTCACTCCAAAAAGATTGTTATTTTATTATGGAAAATCTGAAACTCTTCATGGGAGATAGATATTTTCAGAAGAAAATGTTCATATCATTCAGTTTTCTGTGGAAAAAATAAATATATTGACTTAGCTGCAGCTATAATCCCCTAGTCTGTCCTTATCCTGCCTCTGCACTGGAACCCAGGGTATATTTACTACTTTGTGTACCCAAAGAGATTAAAGGATTTACAAAGCTAGCAATAAGCATCTTAAATTCGTTATGAACAGATTTACTATTAGATTCTTTGGGAGCTAGATCCACAAATTTATCTGTCCCGATATACAATGTAGCAGCAATACGCAGCAGCGAAATATCGCCCCTTAGAAATAGTTACAGCCCAGGGCTAACTTCAATGTAGCTGTCATTAGAGGGTTTTCCTGCTGTGAAAACCTCCACCTAATTACATATTAAACATGGCCCATCTTTCTGCCCTGCAAACTGCTCAAAACACCTTGAACATTTGTGTTAAATCTCCACGAAATTAGGGACATTGTGCAGCAGACAGGAGACAGGAATCAGGTCATGTATTTGACATGGCACAGGGCTTCTAGGAGGTATTGGTGGCAACATGTAGGGAGAAGCTAACATCTACCACCCTGCTTGCCTGAAAAGAAACACCTGGAAAATTTTCTGGAAACTAACTTGCCCTTCCCTCCCCCCCCCCCCCTCTTTTTTTTTTTTTTTCTTTTTTTTCTTTTTTCTTTTTTCTTTTTTTTTCTTTCTGGAAACAACAGCACCATGGCAAGACCCCTGATGCAAAATTTCACTTTTCATTCTAATCTGAGTTAATAAAATGGAAGAAAAAAAAAAAAAGCAACCAAAAACCAAACCCAAACCAAACTCAAGTCTTCCATTATCATCACTGTCAAGATTGCTCTCAAATAAAAAGCTTGGTGAAAGGATGGGGATAGAAATGACAGAATAAGTGACACAACATAGGAAAATCTGAGCAAAATCCAAGACAATCTTGCAATTAGGAAAGACTCCAGAGCTACTTTCACCATTGGTGGTCAGAGATGAGGGGCCTATTTATTGGTCTCTTTCCAGGGCTCTCTTTGCCAGTGCAGCTCCACTCTGTGCTGTCTCTCCAAAGACATTGCTCGGATTCATCATAAGATCAAACCAGCTCAGAAGCAGCAGTGGGTTCAATAATGGAGACCTGGACACTCTGGGTGGGGAAGCAGGGTTGATTTATTTTCTCCTGACTCACTGGCACAAGAAAAGAGTATCCTTCTACCTATTTTCTTCCACATAAGGCTGTTAGCCGTGACAGATTTTGTACAGGGATATACATGTGTTTATATCTATATAAACATATGTATGTATTCAGTACAGCTCTTGTACTGCAAATATACTGAAAACATTTATTCTAATCTCTTTACAATATTTTTACTTATCATGTGTTAATAATAGCTGGTTTAGCTTCCTTTCAAAACTTAATTTTTATCTTCAAGGACCAAAGTTTCATGATAGAACAATGGGTCAATGAAGCCAACACTGTTTTTCCTATGGCACCAAAGAACTTTGTTTCTCTGAGTGTCGTTATATGTTTAAAACCACTGCATTCTTTAGTTGGCAAACCTATATTTAGAACACGGTGGGGTCAAGAGTTGTTTCTTCAGATGCGTAATTAATGTTAGGTTGTGCAATGCCAATGTACATACTTAAAGAGAACAGATCTTACGAGGAGTGACTGAGACAACTGGGATTGTTTAGTCTGGAAAGAAAGGGACTGAGGGGAGACCTTATTGCTCTCTACACCTACCTGAAAGGAGGTTGTATCCTACAACCACCTGAAAGGTGGTGGGCGGCAGTCTCTTTTCCCAAGTACCAAGCAATAGGATAAGAAGAGATAGCCTTGAGTTGAGCCAACAGAGGTTTAGATTGGATATTAGGCAAAAATTCTTCACCAGAAGGGTTGTGAAACTGTGGAATGGGCTGCTCAGGGAAGCAGTTGAGTTGTCATCCCTGGAGGTACTTAAAACGTACAGATGTGGCACTGAGGGACGTGGTTCAGTGGTAGACGTTTAGCAGTGTTAGGTGGCAGTGTTAGGTTAACAGTTGGACTTAATTCAGATTGTATAAATGTTGACTATACTGCTAGTATTTCAGAAACCATATGGGACAGGCCATTTGCAGTTTCCTTTAACCTTCAAGTCAGTAATGAATATTAATACTAAAAGAGCTAGAATCTGGCTGTTCCCTGATCTGTGTGAAGATCCTGGCAAATCACAGGGACTCAGGACAAGTTTCAGGGTTTACTCAGTTGAAACAGGGATCCATATCAGGAGACTTCATGAATACTGGAAGGCTATTTGTGCAGACAGCGTGTGTTTTCATCTGCTTGCTGGTCCATTCCTTGCTTAGTGAGACAGTACAGCACACTAAAGTGGTGATGATTTACATCCAGAAGAAATCTGACTCGATGCATCTTACTTGTTCAATGGAAGAGGCAGGTGGGTGAATGGCACTTTATAAGGCTGTTGAAAGCTCAGTTAAAAGTGTATGGTTCATATAGGCATCAGATCTCCCCAGCTGAGCTGGCTTTGCCTCTGGCAGTAATTGGAAGGGATACACAGAGGAAACTGTATGTGCTTCCAGACATGATATGGCTGTGAAGCAGTAATTGACCCAAGGTGCATTCAGCACTGCCTGCAAGGCGCTGCTCAGGGTAATTCGGAATTAAGAAGTGTGATCAAAGTAGTTGTAGCTCCAGTTAAAGAAAAAGCATATAACTTGTAAGAACTTTTCTGACAATGCAACAATTATGTTTTTGCACAGGATTTGAATGGAGAAATAGTGTCCAAGAGCGAATTGCACTGTGATACTTGCGTAATTTGTCACTTAAAGGGAACTCCAATGTCTCACTGAGTGTGATACAAAGTCAACTCCGTATTTTCAGCAACAGTTCAGCTGCAACCTCGCTAAGGCTTTAATTTCCTTTTATTTTGGCAAAATAAATCAATGAGGTTCTGCTCTACTGCATGAGACTGCAAAATTGAGGGAACCATTTAGAAGTCCTCCATTAATATGCTTAGCTTATATGAAATAAAAAATGGCAAAAGAGATTAAAGGAGTTAAATGGCTGCCTTCTAATGAACTTGAGTGGTACTGGTGTCAGTGGTCCTTAGGTTGTTTTCATAACCTCAGTGTCAGCACTTCATGAAGGATGAAATTCAGGAGACTACCTTGCTGCCTGGGAAGCACTTAAAAATAAGTGTAGGGATAGTTCTTACAAGATAAATGGAAATAATGATATTACATGGAGAAGTATTATAATGCAGAAAAATGACAAGAGAAGCACAGAATGGCACAGCTTAATATCATGAAGCACTAGCTTAACATGTTAAATGAAAAAAAAAATCAAAGTTCTTCAAAAATATAAGAAGAAAGACTTTCCTTACAAAGAAAAGCTATCAAAGAAATGAGTCATCTAGGGATCAGGAAGGAGTTTGGGAAACAGATGTTCCTACATTTAGTACAGATGTTTTATGATAACAGAGATTTTATAGCAGTTGCAACAAGAACCTACTCTAATTGAAAAATGTTGTGGTATTTCACAAGAGGAAAGAAGAGAAAAAACCTCACCAAGTTTTGAATGATGTACAAAGAAAGATTTTCACACTATTGGATTATAGTGATTTTATCTCTGAAAGGGCACAGATCAGTAAAAGTCTTGTTCAGTGGAAATACAGAGTAAGCATTTGTGTACTAGAATAGTGAGTTAGGCTCTGAGAAAAGGCTTTCAAAGGCTTAAGGGAGAGGTGAAAAATCAGACTGAGACTAAACAAGGTAGTGATAGCAATCATCAAGAATGTTGCTGAAAATTTAAATGAACTGTGTTTGACACCTGTGAAATAACTTTAATGAGAATAAAGGTAAAGGAAGCAGTGTTGCTCTGAGTGAGACAGGCTGCATCACTTCTGTCCCAGCCATTTGAAGTCGGTGGAGAGGCTGTAGGTTTTGAATCTCCTTAAAAGGACTTCTTTGTAGGACAGAGACTTTGGTAAAAGTTGCAGCACGGGTGTTAGGTACTGCTAAGGTCTTGATGACTTGTGAGAAGACACATTCTTGGTAACACATACTCCATTCCATTACCAAACTACTAGCCAGTCATTGGTAAGTATCATTATTTTGCTTCTATTGACCCACAAATGGATTTGGAAACTGACATGATTGAATGCACTTTGGTTATTGCTGATTACTGTTAATGACCTCATAATTTAAGCATAATATGAATGTTTTTATTGAAGAATTATTTAGACAGTGAAAATGTTTCCCTCAGCACAAGGTCGATGAAAAACAAAGCCGTTTCACGAATCAGGAACAACCTGGGGAAGGTTTATGTGTTTAACTGAGGAAGAAGAGTATTTGTAAAAAAATAAACTAACTTTCCTCTGAATGGGACATACTTTAAAGTAATAAATCCAAGGTATGTGTCTATCAAGGGGACTGCATAACAAGGTAGAGTAATAAACAGTTTTTGACAGAGGTCAAAAAGGTTACCAGCAGTTTATGGGACTTAAGAATTTGGATAACAGAGTTTAATTTTTACGGGATAAACCAGATATTAGCTGAGAAGAGGTAAGCATGTGCACAAGACTGCAAGGTAATAAAAAACCAATAAGATCAGAAAAAGGATTATTTTGAAAAACAAGTAGGGAACCCAGAGTGTGGAAAGAAAAACTGTAGAGGTACGACAGACCATAAAGTAAAGATGAAGCCAGTAGATTGTAGCAGAAAGAAGTAAATCTAAGGTTATGTCAATGACTGAATTAAAAAGAAATATTACATTAGTCCTAATGGCCAGTGGCAGAAAGCTTGTATTGTACTATTCTAGTTGAAAAACCTTTGGAAGCTAACAGGTATAACATCTGTTCTTAATTCAGGATAAATGTAAAAAACAATACACTTTTTAGGGAATTAGATAAATGCAATGATGGGAAACATCATCCAAAACTGAGGTACATGCAAGGCTAATCAGTAATCCAAGCTGGCTGGAGGGTTTTCATTTTGAATTTAATTTAAGCATAGAGGACAGCTTGTTGCTGCTATAGATTGATGAAGATTTGAGTAGACAAGCCAAAAATACAAAGATGCTAGCTAAAATTATCTGAAAGCCAAAGGCATGTCAAGGCTGAGTATTGGGATTATAACCATAAGAAGCAGCTTAATGAAAGTTTTCTGTGCAGCAACTGAAAAATGCTTGGATTCAGAAATGAAGAAACATAGTACCTTCTACACAGACAGCTGGCATACCAAAAGAGATGCTGGACTCCATAGTTCATCCCCTTTTATATCAGAAATAATCTGAGGAGTCCTGCGATGCTAAGGTCTCAACATCAGGAGAGCTTGAGAAACCAAAGGTAACATGACTAAATAGCATCATGGATCTGCCAGAAATTCCCACTTTCCTCTGCTACCTGTATGTGTAGGAGCTACATGCCATGAGAAATACCCACTGGTACCTGGGCCAAAGATGCATGTGTCAAGCAGCACTAGTCATGGGCTGTGCGTGTGTGATCAGAAGACCACAGCTGATTCCCTGGTCTCATGAAGATGGTAAATCATTTGGAGCAGAATAATCTGTGAAGTCACATCTATCCCCTGGACTGGAGTAGCTCAGAGACAGAGGAGATGTCTCCACATCAGAAAAAAAATCTGTCAGCCTGAGCTTTCTGTGTCCTGTCTCAAAAGCTGAGCTGTATGAGGCTTAAGCTTGGGCCTAGACACTGGCACACTTTTGCTCTTCAGCTCAGCGGTTTTTACATGCAAAAAGTAATTTATAATCAAACCGCTGAAATAGAAGGCTTTTGGCTGACACCACAGACCCTCCAGCACAGCAGGTTATTCATTAGTCCACTTCTCTACTTGAAAGTTCAAAAAAAAAAAGGCTAACTAGACACTTGAATAATGTACTAAAATAAAATATAGCTACTTTCTGTTAGAGGTTTTCTACCTTCAGGATGTTTACACTGTCAAACAGCTAAGCTCTTTTCTCTTTGGAGTGAGTCAACTGTTTTCTTCTGTAAGAAAACCTGAATTGTTTCTGTTGGAGTAGTCCTTTTAAAAAGGCCTTCCCTACAAGGTGATAGAATCATTTTGAATGGAAAAGATCTCTAAGATCATTGAGTCCAGCCTGAGACCTAACACCACTGTGGCCATTAAACCATGTCATGAAGTGCCATATCTACATGATTTTGAACATCTTTCAGGACACTGACTCCACAAAATCCCTGAGCAGCCCATTCCCATGCTGACCATTATTTCAGTAAAGATGTATGGACAAGATGGTTCAGGCTTATTGCAAGTAGCTCTGGGATCTTGCACAGTCCCTCAGTGCTATCCCAGCAGGTCCTGCAATCCACGTTCTTACGTCCTGTTCCAAACATGTTACCTGGGCAACATACTAAACCGTACTTCTCAGATGGGCTCTTATAATTTCGGGCACCTTGAACTTGCTTCCCAGATTAGCAGTATTATCTGAAGGTCTCAGATACAGAGACAGCCTACTGTCCTGAAAGCACCAATATGGAGTATCCTACATGCCACCCAGCTCTGCCCAATCAACTTATCCTGAAGATCTTCTGGGAGCCGTGGCTACTGCTGGGTTGCTTTTTCTCTCTCTGGTCTCTGCTCTTTCTCCAGTGCCCTCTCAGTCCATTTTGAGCTCTCAGGTCTCACACCACTTCTCTTTTCTTTATCCTTTGCCATCCATTGCTAGTACTATTTCTCTGTATTCCTTTTCTTCTAAATGTTTCATCCATCTCAAACTGACTGTTTGGCTAGGACTTGGCTTAGTGTGTGGTCCTTAAGGAGCGTATCAGAAGACCTACGTCTCCTGGTTGGTAGAGGAGCATTACTTCATTGGGCAGATGTCTTATGCCATATGGAGACAACCTTATAGACTTTGTTTCATTGTTTTGGAATTTGTTACTTGTATTTGTCTGATACATACAGGACAATCTTTGGATATTTTTCTGTGAAAATTTCCTACTAGAATACCCTAATTCTTGACATGGACACTGTCCTCCTGCTTGCATAGAAGGAATTGCCTCTGGAATCACACCAAGGCTGTGGTAAAACAGACAACATCCAGCATGTTTTGGGAAACTGTTGGTCTGTAAAATGAACAGGAAAAGTGTCTTCCCCTAAATTAGCAAAGAAATATGACCCAAAGAACACACTGTTTTCTCAGACCCTGAACAACCTTGGCCCTCTGGGTGATGAGGTCAGTGAACTTTCACAAATCGAGCTTATTCAAAAATCCTAGGCTAGTTTGTGAAACTGGAGATCTGCAAACACTCCAGTGCACTCAGGAGTGTACTAGCCACATAGTTGTTTTTAGGTCTCCTGTTCAGAGGGTTATGGTTCTATGATGAACAGACTATACAGTCTTTATTTTGCAACTGGTTATAGCTTGACGCACTTCAAAGATCAGGAGTCAAAAGGCACGGGAAGTAGCCACAGAAAGCCACACTTCTATTAATGCACAATTTTGTTTGGTATACTTCACCAAAATCCATTAAAAATTGCTTCTGAAATTAGGCCATATTTGTGAATTTATTTGAAATCTTACATTTTAAATATATGTACTCAAATACCTGTGATTTCAATTCAACCTCCAGGCATATACTGTTTCATCGGGGCTATGAGAGTGCATTGGCAGTTAACATGAAGCGGTATTGCTTTCCTTATCATGTGAGGTGGTGCTGATGTAAATGGGTTATGAATTTAGAGTATTAAGGACTAGGATTTGTGGCTTTCTTGTGTGACTTCAAAAAACTGCCATAAATACACTAGGAACCAGAAGTATGGGAATGCTGATAGCTGCATGTTTGAGATTTTGGTATTTCTTGAAGACAGTATTAGAGAAGGGATCCAAAAGCTGGCAATTGAGATGGTATTACAGAAAAGGCCATGAAGAACTGAATGCCATCACAGGAAAACCACAGTAAAACTGAGAGTACATGCCTTCAACTGAATAAATAGGAAAGGAATCGTGTTTAAAACTCCTTGTTTATAATCATGAAGCCTTTAAGTAATTCCACCATGAAAAAGTAAGTGCTCAGTGTCTGTCCAAGAAAAAGTGCAAGTTCAGTTTGCAGAATAAACACAATGCAGTTATGTGAGTCAGCAAGACCTTTTACATGGTGAAGATATGCACTAGAAGACCACCTACAAAATCTGAGTGCAGTCCTTCCAAAAGAGGCTTTATTGCTGCTTCTGTGGTGGTTACTCCTGAGATAATTAGAGTATGNCCTTTTCTTTTCAGAGAACAACGTTGTATGATTATTGAATTTCCTGATCCTTTTCAGCGGTCCTCACCAAAGTTTAGGACCCACTGAAATTTCTCCCACTGAAATTCTTTTTCCAACCATCTTGCCCTGAGTGTGGTACTTTAAATTTGACAAAGCCAGACTTGCAGCTCTGCAATGGCTATTTTGTAACCAGCAGCAATGTTCTTTTCCAGCTGGTAAAAACGTGTTATGTGTTGCCTAAGCCTGAGAAAAGGGCATCCTCTCACACTATATCCTTTTTATTTCATCCGTGGTAAATTCATTTTCACATTCCCAAGAGGATTTCTTCCTGGCTTTCAGTGTGGGAGGATGTGGTATACCCTCTGCCTTCTTTCAATGTTTGTCATTGCTGAGGCAAGCCATTTTTATTTCTGTTGAAAATTATATTTAATATTGTTTATTAAAATCTCCTTAAAGAACCCAGTTACTTCTAGACTCTATACACAAAGTTTCTCCTAAACTTTCACCTGTAATAAATTAACCACAGGAGGAAAATGGTTTGCCATGTAAAAGTAGCAACAGGCATTTTGTCATCATTGCTAACAAACAGAAATCTGTCTGGACAGCCACAAGGATTTGAAATATGGGTCATCCCAGCTTCCTTTTACTATACTAAATCCTTTGAGAACTCTTGAACTTCAAATGTAATATCACCAGTAGAGTACATCAACAATGCTTCTTTAAAATATCTTCTTTACTTTTTCATTAGGGCTAGGTCTGACTACAGAAACATCTGTAGCCTTTTATGAAGTGGTAATCTATTAAAGATTCATCTAAATAGGGGAGAAACTGCTGCAGTTAGTGGCTTCTATACATACACTTCCTGAATTATGATTTGAACAAGGTCAGCACCTGTGTGAGGAACTAGAGGAAAAGGTAGACTTTTTTTTTTTTTGCATAGGACTCAAAATAAAATGCAATTTAAAGATCTTTTTCTTAATAAAAAAAAATGAACAACTTTATATTTCCTATTTATAAAGACAGCTGTCTCTTTACTGCTCCCCTGGTCTGAGGCCACAGAAAGTGCTGACTCTTCACATTTGAAAACCCTACTCAGCCTGAAACATCACCTAATTATACGATGTATGTTGTATTTCATGTGGTTTCAAGTGAATGATATGGATAAAGGTAAATCTCAAGTTCTATGACCAATAAAGGGATCTATTACCCTTGACCAAGCAGACATGTACTGACAATCCTGAGCAGTTATGAGCACAGAAGAGATGTTCACGGCAGCTTTTCTGCCTGAATTGAAGAAATCACAGCCATTGTATTTCTGAAAGGGCAGCAAGAAGTGCAAAGACCACAAGGTGAGAAATTAATTTTTTTTCCCCATTGGTGTATTTTTATGACATTTGATTGGAAGTGGCGAATGGGGAGCTGTGGTTTTTAGTAGCTGGATGGAGTCCATTTGGACTCCTGTGAACAGAGAAAGAATTATGAGTGATGTAACAGTTGGTGTCTGTCTTGGGCACAAAGATCATGAAATAACAGATTTCACAATTGTTGGAGAAGTAAAGGGGGTAGAGGGTGTGTGGTGGTCAGCAGAACTGCCACCTTGAATTTCCAGCAGGTGAACTTTGGCTTTTCTCAAAGGCTAATCAACATAGCCCCTTTGGAGGCAGTCTTGAAAAGACGAGGAGACCCGACACTCTTCCAGCCCACAGGCTGGACACTCTTCAAGAAGGAAGTCCTAAAGGTGTGGGAACAGATTGTTCTCAAATGCAAAATGAGTCAGTGAGGAAGAAGGAAAACTTGGTGAGGCCACACCTCAAATAGTGGGTTCACTTTTGGGGCCCTCGCTATAAGAAAAGGCATTGAATTGCTGCAATGTGTCCAGAAGGGAAACAAAGCTGGCGAAGGGTCTGAAGAACAAGTTTTGTGATGAAGGGTTGAGGGAACTGGGGTTGTTTAGTCTGGAGAGGAGGAGGCTGAAGGGAGAACTTATTGCTCTCTTACAACTACCTGAAAGGAGATTGTAGTGAGGGTGGGTGTTGGTCCCTTCTCAGAAGTAACAAGGGGTAGGATGAGAAGAAATGGCCTCAAGTGGCACCAGAAGAAGTTTAGATGGGGCATTAGAAGATAAAAAATCACTGAAGGAGTTCTCAAATACAGGAACAGGCTCCCTGGGGAGGTGGTTGAATCACCATCCCTGGAGGCATTTCAAAGATACATAGATGTGGTGCTAAGGGACATGCTTTAACACGAGACTTGGCAGTTAGAGGTCAGAATCAATGATCTTAAAGGTCTTTTTCAACTGAAACAATTTTGTAACTCTGTGATTCAGTAAAACTGACAACGAGCCAAGCTGGCAGGCTGTGCAGGCAGCAGTGCCAGCCAGTTCCCTCCCTCTGCCTGAGGTGTTTGTCATTGAGGCTGTCTTTTTTGCAAGGGAAGTTTTTCACTGTGGAACTCGGATAGCAGCACTATAGTCTTTCCTAATTCCCAAGGAGGGACCAGCTACATATATAGCAAAGTGAGGACTCACCCAGTGTTTCATAGTCCCCTAACTCCAGACTGAGTGGAGAAGCCACTGACAGTCCCTGCTGACTGACAAAATGATTGTGGATCAGACTGCTATCATCTGGCAGAGAAATTAAAAATATTACTGAAAACACATCTAAAATTGCATGTAGCCTGAGATCTGAAATGATATTCCCTAGTTAAAACTTTAGAATAAATAATCCTATAGCTTTTGTTATTTTTTTTCTCTACCGAATGAGATTTCCCCACTACACTGATATGATTTAATTTTATTTTGCTTGGCAGTAAGTAGATGGTCTTTAATATGTTAATGTTATTAATAATACTTGGCATGCACATAATTCCTTTCAGGGCTCTTGGTAAATGAAAGCCTGAAATATTTCCCCGAACTGGCAGACATTAGCTCAGTGCTGCTCAGAGATGCTGTGTGGGATCTGGGAACATAGCTGTGATCACTGATTCCCATAACTTATAGCTAGATTGCAAACCAGATTATGTGTTCATGTAAAAAAATAAAAGGTAATTGTCCTTTTTTTCCCTGTCTGCACAGTGGTCACCATGAGATGGATAATGGTTTACTACTTATTTGGGACTAGAGTAAATAAGTATCCTTCCTCCTGCATGAGAAGTGAAAAAGGGTAAAGAGGTGAGAAGTAGGTACAACATCTTTTAAATCAGCACTATGACACTATTTGCTTGCATGAAAATCTTGCTCTGACCTTGAAACCAAACTGCCCATTCACTGCACTAATCGCAACCTAGGTCTGATGCTATCAAAACCTGTGACAAATCTACCTACCCATCTATGTCTGTATTTTCTGCAGACTCATGGCTATAACTTTGTGCCTTCCACGACTTCAGTCAGTCTCAAACTATTTCTAGAAGCACAAGTGCCTACACTGAACAAATAAATAGCAACATAATTACAACTGCCACATGTATTTTGCATTGCTGTCATCACAGCACTTCCTCTCTAGGGCTTTGATACAGAAGTTACTGAGTCAAATACCTGATCACACCTTCTGCAAATAGGTCAACACATGCACAGAAGGACTGTGTGTCAATGTAGTTGAGGAATTAAATTTAGTCTCTGGATTTACATAGTGATTTGACAATAGTTTAATTTTTCTAGGAGTCAGATCTGGTAAATTATGCATATTAATATATAATTTAGGGAGAAGACTAGAGAGATTGATTCTACAAAGTGGCCTCAAGATAGATATTGTATGTACCCAGAGTCTAAATAAAATGATATATTTTTTAATGGAAACTCAAAACTATTTTTAAATGCCTGTTCTAGGTACTGGGGGACATTTCAGTACTTTCCATGTAAACACTAAACACCTTTATTTTTTGTTCCACCTGCGTCATCGCCACAACATCGTCAGTGTTATGTCCTCAAATAGCCAGCTCTATAAATTTGACAACACTGGAATGGGTTACCCAGTGAGTTTGTGGATGCTCCCTCCCTGGAGGTGTTCAAGGACAGGTTGGATGAGGCCTTGAGAGACCTGTTCTAGTGGGAGGTGTCCCTGCCTATGGCAGGGGGTTGGAACTAGATGGTCTTTGAGGTCCCTTCTAACTCAAACCATCCTATGATTCTACAGTTCTATGACAAGCAACTGCAGTAAAACAACATTTTAGCCTACATTTGACACATCGTCTCGTGTATATCACCTCAATTGAGAATGAAAAATACTATCACAAAACTTTGGAATTCATCACAAGTTAGCAAAAAGCTAGATATCTTTAGGTGATTCTGATATGTGTATTACAGTCCTGTGTGTCTAGGGCTGTGATCAGTGCAGATCCAGTCAGCTGAGCTGACAGAGTTCAGGCTGTAATTCATGTGCACCAAATACTGATAACTAATTTAGGATGAGTCACATTAAGAACTCCACTGACTTAATAGCCAAGCTCTGCACTGGCAGCAAAAGCAGAGTAAGATGTCTTGCATATAGCAGGTGTTTGGATACAGTCAGAAGCATCCCATCTGTGATGGTTTGGGAGTTCCCAGCCCCCCCCACACTTTGTAAAAATCACCCAGACTAGACTCAGCCCGCTGCAAGTTAAGGACTGAAGCTCAATTTACAGCTTAGCACAATATACAAGCAGAGATATACACAACAGACAGGAAGATTTACAGAAATATACAAGTTAAAGGTAATACAGAAACACAACTCCCCTCCCAGAAATCACAGTCCCCAGGAGGGTTCCCAACCACACTTCCACCTTCTTCCCACCCCTATACCTTACCCCAGAGTTTGGCTTACGTGCAAGGTGAGTTTGGAGGATCAGTCAGGGGAGTTAGAAGGAAAGTGTTTAGTTAGGTTAGCAGAGAGGATAAGGCAAAAAAAGCAAGAGAGACTGAGACTCTCCAAGCCTGAGAGTGTCTTACCTGCATTTTGTGTTCTTATTCTTATACATCTCAGCAAGACTATGAGTGAAGTAGACATCACCATTGTTTTTCTTTCACAGCCTATAATATAATTTTCTCCATTAAAATATTCCAATTAGCCTCAAACCAGCACACCATTACTACAGCATGGCTGATAGTCTTGGTTTCCAGATCATTCTTTCTTGAATTATTGTTATTAGACATCACTATTTCTGTTCAAAATTATTAATGTTGAAAATACAGAAATAAGGCTCTTAGAAACTTAAATAGATACTTAACTGTGTAGACTCTTGAAGTATTGAAGGCTTTTCAGTATTGAGGCTTACTGGAAATCTAAAATTATTTGCTGTCACAAATATTGCCCTTGTGAAAAAAAGACCTCCAAAAAGCCTGGCAATTTATCTGTGGTTCTGATTTGGACTGTGACATTCTGAGGGTTGGGGACTGCATTACACTAGTCATCAATGAAACATGGCTGAGTAAGGATTACAGGTCCTTATTTTCAAAAGTAGTCCTTGAGATTGTATCCAAGGTTTCTCTGTGTGGTCTATTTATTCATAAAACTTGAGGGGAGGTTGTGGGAAAATGTCTCAAAGTGGAAGAAACATAGTTAAAAAAAAAAGAAGAGTGCATGATGGTGTCTGAAAATATTTCTTTTCCCTTACAGTCAGTATTGTCATGTTCAGTTTAGGGGCTGATATCTCAAAAACCCTCTGTGCCTTGTGTCCCTGGTGTATATGGGGATCAGGACAGTCATCTGGCTTTGTTCCAGCAAGACTCTTCCTTGACAGAAACTACCAAAACAGTGCTAGTCTTGGCTTTTTTCTGTAATTCTTTCATAGAGAAGGATCTTTTCCCTTCCTCACATAAAAGCAAAGTGTTGTAACTGAAGAGACTTGAAGACAATTAAGAAAATGCAAAGTTAAACAAAAAGGTTATATTGCTCATTTACGTAGAGAAAAAACAGGGTTAGGGACTTCGTCTCTGTGTGGTGGTTATAGAAAGCAGCTGATGCCTTAGTATTTTACAAATCTTGTCTTTACTTTCCATTGACCCCAGTTAAAAAAGCTAGTTAAGAGTTTTCATACTTGTTTCACACAAATGCTTCTTATTAACACGTACTTTTTTAATGTGAACTGTTTTCTTTTTGTTTGAAATTAGAAGTGCAGTGTTCTGGCATATCCAGCCTTCCTGACCACTTCATTAAAATGAAAGCAAAATTTCTGTCATGTTCAAAGAATGATTTTATGGGCCCTATTGGTGTTACAACCCAGGAGGATCACAATATATAAATCTTCAACAATCAAACACCTATAAGATAAAGATCCAAATGCACTGTGGTCTTTCTTAACAATTCCCATGCCTTGCACAGATGTAGTGAGATACTGCAGCATTTTCCCAGTAGCAGGAGAGGAAATAATACCATCATTCATTGGAAAAAAACACAGAAGGCTTTGTTTTATTAATTATTACCTTAAAATGCAATGAGTGTAACAAGGTAGTCAGCTGTTGTTAATAAGGCTGCAATGTTTAATGTAAAGCTAACAGTGATGTGCTAATGTATGCTCGGCTTTGGTGAGGCCACACCTCAAGTGTTGTGTTCAGTTTTGGGCTCTGCAATACAAGGGAGATGTGGAGGTGCTGGAGTGGGTCCAGAGGAGGGCAAGGGAGCTGGTGAAGGGCTTGGAGAATAAATCTTATGAGGGGCAACTGAGGGAGGTGGGGATGGTTAGTTTGAAAAAGAGGAAGCCGAGGGAAGATCTCATTGCTCTCTACAACTATCTGAAGGGACATTGTGGAGAGGCTGGAGCTGGTCTCTTCTCACAGGTGATGTGAGACAGAACAAGGGGGAATGGCCTCAAGCTGAGACTGGGTAGCTTTAGATTGGACATTAGGAAAAAGTTTGTTATGGAGAGAGTGGTCAGGGACTGGAATGAGCTGCCCAGGGAGGTGGTTGAGTCACCAACCCTGGATGTATTTAAGGGTCGTTTGGATGTGGTGCTTGGGGATATGGTTTAAAGTGAATGTTGTAGAGTAGGGTTGTAGGTTGGACTTGGTGATCCTGAGGGTCTTTTCCAACCTGGGTGTTTCTGTGATTCTGTGCTGTCATTCTTGCTCACCCTATCTGATGATTTTGACATTGTCTAGAAAAACAGGCAGAGGTAATTTACTTTCGGGTCTTGCCACTAATTATGTATATGCAGTACAGAGGCTGAACATCACCATCATTTCTCAATAGGCTTAGCCTGGATCTGACCCAGTGTGCATTGAGACTTGCTGATTTTTAAAAAAATTATTTTAATGGGATCTGAATGAGGTTTCTTGATTAGGAAAAAGTCATGAATCACAGAATCATGGACTCACAGAATTAACCAGATTGGAAAAGACCTCGTGTCCAATATTAAAGTCTTATAGATCTACTTCTGTAACTCAGTTCGCATTAAAAACCCAGAAATGGGTTTCTGGTGTCTGTCTTGGTACCTACATAAAAGAAGCCAGAAAATTCTTTTCAATACTAGGAATAATAAGGAATAATAGAAATAATACTAGGAATACTAAGATGAGAGGTTAAATGAAAGAGATGATTCGTAAAAGGGCAAAGCACAAGCTCTATGCATTCTGCCACATTCAGATTATACGAAGTGCTGTGGAACAACCAGAAAACTGCATGTTTATAGCTGTATATTATTGCCTATGACTGAATAAGGTAAATGACCCCCATTAAAGGTCCATAAACTTGCTACAGTGCAGTTTTTGTCACTAGATGGCAGAAAAAGATGAGTTATCTTGTATGATTAAGGTAGTTTTGTAACATATGAATAGGATTAACGAAGTCATTGACCAGACACTGTGCAAGACTTGCTTATTAAACTTTGCCTTGCTATTGTCATATTTGAAAACACAGTCTAATATCCTGTTGGTAACATGGGATTACAGTGTCCTCTTCTAAACCTGTTTTCCAGCTAAAAAAGCTAAAACAAAACAATGCAGATCCTTTAATGTAAAATGTGGCAGAGAGTAGAGGAAGCATATTTAATTACAACGTGTGGGAAAGCTTGTATTTACTTTGCTGGCTAATATTGACTTTGAGGAACAGAAAGACCAGTGATTCTTTCTTTGCACATCCAGGCACCCCACTGAGTTCAATGGGAACATGAAGTGTGGAAGGCTGGGGCTCTATCCAAAGCACCCTCAAGTCAAGGGGAAGATTCCCATTGACTTCTCCAGGATTGAGATTAATCCTAACAAGGAGAGGTCTTTTGCACAATAAGCCTTCAGCAATGAATACCTAGCACAGAGTGCTGGGGCTTTGCAAAGCACTAAACAAATAAATGGCACATTCCATTCCTCATTTGTCCCAGGGTTGTACACATGTGCTGTACTTGGAAAAGATCTGAACTTTCCCCTAGGAGGTCAACCACACAGATTGAGAAAGCCATGCTGGATAATCTCTGCTTATGCTCTGCATCAAGAGTTCAGTGCTCAATGGACACAAGGGCATTCTGGTGATTTACGTTGTTTCATGCCCATCTATGGATTTCTCCTGGAGGTTTAATACTTCACATCACCATGCCTCAGTCAATTCCTATTAGACTGCACAATCCAGTGAAGCTTTGTCCTCACTGGCATGCATGCAAACCAGCATGTGGCATCATAATGTTCTCTGCAGTACTTCAAAGAGATGCAGTTTCTGTGTGTCACTAGACCTAGGTAGCACCAAGAGGTCATGGAAACACTCTTGCTCTCTGGATTAGTCTATTTCATCTGGCTTCAGCTAGAAGTGCCATCTAGACTATTTTCTTAGTTTACCTCTTAGAGGTTTTCTCACATTCTCAAAGTTCCTGGTTGGACAGACAGATATGTTGGATACCCAGTTCTATGGGTCAAAGAGCTGAAGAAAGAAAGGAAGGAGACATTTCTTGAAACGTGAAGTGCATCTGAAATACAGGAAGCTTGAACTGCACTGGATGACCAATGGCTGACCCTAATCAGGTTCACAAACAGCAAGAATCTAATGCATCTGGGTGCATTTTCATTTTGTATTGAATAAATCAGCTTTAATAAAGGTTCTAATAAATGAGGAGTTTGACATTATCATAATAATATCATCAACCTCTTGAAGTTCAACAAGACCACGTGCAAGGTTCTGAATCTGGGTCAAGGCAATCCCAAGCACCTATATAGGCTGGGCAGTGACTGGCTTGCGAGCAGCCCTGAGGAGAGGGGCTTGGGGATGCTGGTGGATGAGAAACTCAATACGAGCCGTCAGTGTGCTCTTGGATCCCAGAAAACCAACCAGATCCTGTGCTGCAACAGGAGAAATGTGGCCAGCAGATCAAGGGAAGTGATCCTCCCTCTCTACCCCACACTGGTGAGACCCCACCTGGAGTACTGTGCCCAGTTCCGGAACCACTATTACTAGAGGGATATGGATGTGCTGGAAGGTGTCCAGAGAAGGGCCACAAGGATGCTCAGAGGGCTGGAGCTGCTCTTCTATGAGGAGAGACTGAGAGAGTTGGGGCTGTTCAGTCTGGAGAAGGCTGTGAGGTGATCTTATTGTGACCTTCCAGTATCTTAAGGGGACAAACAAGAGAACTGGGAAGGGATTTTTAAGGATATCAGGTTGTGATAGGACTAGGGGGAATGGAAAAAGTCTAGAAATGGGTAGATTCAGACTGGATGCTAGGAAGAAGTTCTTCACCATGAGGGTGGTGAGACCTTGGAACGGGTTGCCCAGGGAGGTGGTGGAAGCTCCGTGCCTGAAGGTGTTTAAGGGCAGGCTGGATGAGGTTCTAGACAGCTGATCTAGTGTGAGGTGTTCCTGCCTATGGTAGGGGGGTTGGAACTAGCTGATCCTTGTGGTCCCTTCCAAACCTGAGTGATTTTATGATTTTATGATTCTAATCAGTATATACTGTGATAATTTTTTTCTGATTCTGTGATTCTATGATTCTAATCAGTATATACTGTGATAATTTTTTTCTTTTTCTTTTCAATGGTACTTGTGACATTTGGGTTCAGGCTACTATAAAACAAAAATCTTGCTTATAATCTTTGACTAAAACAAGGATGAAACTTAGTGCTTTAGTGAATGTGATGAGTCTCAGACTACGAAGTCCCGCAGAAAGTTGCTGTTTGCAATTGACAGTGCATGAACTACACACCCAATATTTTTTAGTAGAGTGTCTTGGAGAGGACTAAAAAGAAATACTGAATACATTCTTCTGAAAGAAATCAAAAGAATGGGGTAATGAAGTAGATAAAAATCAACTTTTAAACCAGAATTTAGCATTTTTGGATGATAGGCAAATAAAATTTTCTACTTCCCTACTAAAGCTTAATGCTTCTTACTACATTTTTGCTGTCTGGTTTAACACTTGTAATCAAGCAAATGAAATATGACAGTAACTGTCAGGTCTTAGATGTGGAATGGGCACAACAGAAGCTCACAGCTGGTGGTGAAGACCTGGTTGATGGTGGGAATACTGTAGTTCCTGTGAACCTGGACTGTAATTATGTTGGAATGTTGTAGGTATCTCTGAACTCATATTACAATGTCTCCTTGGAAATAGATAATTATTCTGGGGATTATAATTCCTGTGATGCTTGAAACAAGCAAATACTAGTACAGACAAAAATCAAGATCTTACTATTGCTTGCACCTGTTGCGTCCTGAAACACCAAAGCAGTTAAAAATTGACTCAGTTCCATTCCATAAATTTCTCTATAGAGGCATTTCAGAAGTGGGTTTAGGAGTATTATTCTAGCTCAGACAATTAGATATGCTGGCCAGAAAGGAACCTTGATGTAGTTCTACAAATATGAAGAAAGATTTGGTAGAAATGTTTTTGCCTGCTATGTGAAAAAAACAAAAAACAAACAAACCCTCCAAACAATTGATTTATCAGGGATGGCTACACTATTCTCCTCTTCTTGAGGAGAATCCAGATGAAAGACTTGAATGTTGGCATAACAGCAAAGCAAACACAAGCTGAAAAACCTGTAGTGCATTTGCAGTTTAACACTGCTTGTTGTCTCCGTATGCATATCTTTCTTTGCCCTCTCTCAGTGAAGATTAACATTGGAAACGACAGCCACAAACTTCATAATCACCTTCTCCTGATTTCAAGAAGATCTTGGAGCTCACCTTTTCCAAGCAGAACAGGACATACATATAAGGAAAACCTTTAGTCCTACTCCAAACCAGAACCTCACTGCTTGTATTGTTCTTCCATTCTCCAAAGTATGTGCTAGTTGACAGCTGTCATGATGCTTGAAGGTGCCAAGCACTGTCCCTAGCACAAAGGATAGACTAGTGAGATGACATTGCTTAGGTGATTGTATCAGTGAACACCAAGTTTAGGAAATTTGCTGTTGTGGGAAATGAGCAACGCATCACTGCAGACCAAATAAGCAAGTGTTGGTAACTATGTGGTCTGCTAAGCAGTAATCTGAAACCACTAATTCCTTATTCAATGACAGAGACTAATTTTTGTTATGATTAAAAAAAAAGTAAAATTTGCTCTGACCTACCATTTCAGAGAGGCAGAGATATGTGACTGAGATAAAGATTTAAAGCCCCTTTTCAGACATGCACTAGTGAAACAAAAAAATCTTGCTTTGCTTTTTGTTTCCAGTTTTCTTCTGTTAGGTACATCCAGGGTGTTTGACATTGGAGGACAGCTTTATCCTGTGAAATTGTAGGAGAACAAACACAGCTTTACTGCTCTCACTTAACACAGATGTTAAGAATTAGTTTGTACTTATTGTCATTAATTTCTATAGTGGATGCAAGGAGAGGGTACATTATATGCTTTGTGGGTCACTGTTAGATTTTGCAACTTTTTAAATCCTGTTCAAACTGCTCTGTCCAAAGACCTGGAATTCTTGGTGGAAAGAATGGTTTCCTCTGCCAGTTCTCAAGAGAATGTTGCAGGGCAGTGCATACTTTGCCTCTCCACCTAGTTTATGAAAGGGTAACTATTGTACACACTAATCCATTCTGTAGACATGGTGTGATTTTACTCCAGTCTGTTAGAAAATCATAAGGTTAAAGGAGTATTCTGCTTGTCCCTGGGCTATTATGTTTCTGATAGTCAAATGCTGGCAGTTCAAAGTGATATCTTGTCTAAATAATTTATTGATTCAAGAAAGCAGGAGGGAACTGCTCCAGAGGATGTAGAAATAATGGAAAGATCAGACTACAGTCATGACAGTCATTTAGTTAGATTGCTTTTGTTTTAAAACAAACTCCAGGAGCTGAGAGACAGCTCAGAGCCAGACATAAGAAATAATATGTTTTGTAGACATTTCATGGTAGGACTGACTTGTGTCAGCTTCATAAGATAAATAGAGTTGAGCCTAGTGTCTGTCTGCATGAGACCTCCCAAGAAACATATACATAACCAAAAGCTTTCCTATTGATTTAGTAAATGGTGTTTTTCTCAGTGAATCTTAATAGATCCCCAGCTCAGGCCTGGTAAGCTGTGAGGGGGGCATCTGCTCTCTGACAAAGTCACACAGTACTTCTGGATGTTTAAAGTTCTACAATCCCTTTCTCATGTTTCTTTGGCACTATATTACCATGGGCAACTGTAGTCTCCTCACACTGACTCCTACTTCTCTCCTCCAGACTTTTACTTTGAAACTCCTATACCATCTCTCACTGTGTACACTCTCCTTTGTTGAGAAGTCAGGGTTTAGACCCAGCAAACACAGGGTATACACTCATCCAGCTAATTTTATTTTCAAATTCAGATATGCTCTGCTCTTTCATGTGGTGGGTTTTTTTTGGGTTTTTTTTGTTTGTTTATTTGTTTTTCCCACTGACTGAGACCTTTCCAAATACTCATACAGCTGATTCTTTCCTCTATTTCACATTCTTGCTTAGGTCTGGTCATTACAAAAGTGAAACCATGAGTAGACTTTTGGTGGCTATTATACTGACTGATGCTGCCCATGGTTTCTTTACCCAGTCTGAACTGTTTGTGTCCATCACCTGCCTTTAGGATAAATCTCATAACACTCAGCAGGATACAATTTTTTTTTTTTTTTTAAAAATAAATTCTGCTGGCAACAGGACAGGAAGATTCCACATCCTTGGATTAGATATTGGCAAGAATTAACAAACCGAATCAGATGAATCCAAACCCAAAACTGAATCAAATGAATCCAAACCAACAAGAATTGAAATGGCCTGTAATAGCAGTAAGATATAATGGCCTATGTATCCATTTTTTTTTGGGTATGAAAAGAAGTTCTAACAGTCTGAGCAGAGAGCATCCGGAAGAGCTTCCAGTCCAAGAAATGAGGGAAAAAAAGGAAGCTGTATTTTTTTATAAAAGTGATTCTGATGGCTGCAATAAGTGTCTATCCTTGACAACCTCTACCAGATATATGTTCCTGCTCAATTGACTTGTACATGTCTTAAAGATCTAAAAATATATACATATATATATATATAACCAAATCTCTTAACTTGCCTTCTCCTGCTTGCAGACAGTGACTATTTCTAAAGACAGACCTGAACTCCTACACCAGAATGCTAAATGCAAAGGGCTCTGATGTGGGAATTTTGTGGTGGGTGCTGTGTGATGCAATAAGCCTTTTTGAGAGGCAGGATACATAATTCAGGACATACACTCTTCATCTAGTCATAAAGCTTCCAGACTTTGGGTTTACATATGACCACCTTAGAACATGGCCAAGGTAGCTCATGTCTGTCTTCAACCACTGCCACATCCACATAGGCGACAGGCGTGCAGCATCCCTGTGCTGCCAGTGCGGCATTAGCTTTTATGAATAATGGTATACAACATGTCCAGTCTCTCTTTTCCATCAGTTCATGTTGCAGAGCTTGGAAATCAACCAGATCCTGCTCCATTGTCTGACTGAGGCCCCATGTATGAAAGGACTGCATTAGAAGAGGAACTTGCTGCAAGACCACGTTTTCTGGCTAATGGAAACCATCAAAGTGAAAATGCTCGTAAGCTTATTTCTGTTGAAAAGAACAAATTGTCCTTAATGGTTTTCAGCTTTTGATCAACTTATGAGGCATTTTTCAAATTAACCCCGTATGGTAGGGGTTGGGTGTGTAGAACTTTGCTCTCTGGTGCATTTTCTGAACACAGCAGGCACGGGACAGTCAGGAGTCACAGGTGGACAGCGCTGAGACTTTCCAGATGGTTTTGATCCTATTGCCTCTTGAGAAATGAAGAAACAACATAAATTCACAGCTTAGCAGAGGATCATTAGAACAGCACCTACATATACTGGATACTCTATAAACACTTTGCATGGAAAAAAAGAAAATAGTGCAAAGCTATTCCTGTCTCTTTGAGGGCTCTGAAAAAAGGCATTAAATCCTTCTTATAGCATTGATATCTATATCTATATCTATATATATGTGTGTGTGTGTATTAATTAGGACACTTTTCTTCTGCCTGGCAGGTAAAAAACTTCAGAAAAGGTAATCTTATGGGAAAATGTACTGATAAACTTCTTCTTTCTATAGAAGAGTCTACTAAACTGATAAAGTAGAGAAAGTCCACTATAGAGAGGCACTATAACATGCACTACGTATCATATTCAAAAGCCTTTCTGCTTCATCTAATAAGGAGATGCTTGATTTTCATTATCTCATGGAAGGTGAGTGCAGTCTGTGTGAAATAAAATCTCTGTGTATTCGAATGCAACACAGGTGGTTGAGTCACCAACCCTGGTTGTGTTTAAGGGTCATTTGGATATGGTGCTTAGGGATATGGTTTAGGGTGAATCTTGTAGAGCAGGGTTATAGGTTGGACTTGGTGATCCTGAGGGGCTTTGCCAACCTGGATGTTTCTGTGATTCTGTCAAACCACTCACTCCCTAAAAGTCTCACCAGAGCCTACCTTTGCCGTACACCACCTGTTACTCTTAGATGTGTTTTGGAGACAAAGATTTTCCTATAAATGCCTACTGAGAAATGAATGCCATTTCTTCCCTGGAGTCATCTGTTTGTCAATTTGCTACTGCTCAGTTGGAGATTATTCTAGTCAATCGTGAGAGCTATGTATCTTGGCTGAAATAAAAATCACAGGTGTGCAAGAATCTAGTTAGGAACAAGTCTTCCACATTGTCAATTCAATAATGGTTTGATAGCCCCCTCGCTGAACTCCTTGGGCTATGTCCTAATGGTCTTTGCAGGAATCCCTGCATTGGGAATAGGAGACAATATTGGATTATAGCCGTAACAGATTGTGAACTCCTTTACTCATACAGAGCCTTTTTAAAATCCTTGTGTAGGGAAATGTGAGAAGTCAAGATTGCACAACCCCCCTAGATCTAGGAGAAATAACGAAATGCATTTGTGCTTATTCCATAACTGTGTCTTAATTAATGTATACAAAGCTTCAGAGAGATCTCACTTATGTGTGCATGATTAGCCTAGTTTATTTCCAAATCTATTTTTAATACTACATCAGCACCTTATTATAACTTTTCCTTCCTTCCTTTCCTACCAGTCTCCGATATTAATTTGGGTTTTTTTGACTAATTCATATTAGTTACTGTTTTATAAAGATCTTATAGTTTCTGTGTGTGTACCTAGAAAAGATGATTGCTCTGCACTATTACAAACACAACCCATGGCAAAATAACCACAAACATTTTAAGGAATATCAGAGCACTTAGTAGGAATGATTATGTTGCACAATTTTAGGGAGAGAATATAAACCACTGAGACGGTCTCTCTGGCGTTGTGAAGGTTCAAGGAAGAAGAAAATTAATTCTTTCTTATTAAGCAGAGCCATATGAACATCACAGTTTCTTGGAAACAGCTTGTAACTGTGGAAGCTAAAATGTCTACATTGTGTTGGATGGAAGAGGGATTTATTCCATGTTAGCCCAAGAAATTAAGAGTGGGGTTTGCTTTTGTAAGAGGAAAATAATTTTTTTGCCATCAGACTTCAAACAAGAAAATGGCAGACCGGTAGTCATTAACACCAGTGTTTATGGGCTAGAGCACCCAGATAAGGATCGTTGCATTTTTCTATATAATGTCTAAGCTAGTATAGTGCTTGAGTGTTAACAATGATAAGAAGAGATTTTGATTAGACAAATAACTGGATATCCAGCTCTGAAGGGACCTAACTGATGAAGCCCTGAAATTGCAATGAAAATTGATACTTAATGCTGCATGTGGACTGTAAAGCAACTGTGCTGCACAATTGTAATAGTTCCTGTGTCAGATGACCTCAGTTTTTGTGTGGTGCCAGTGTACTTAAAAATTTCTTTCAGATACTGTCACATTTACCTCTTAACATGTATTGATCATTACTGAAGAACTGACCTCTTTACTGAAGTTACTGATGTTGAAGCACAGAAAGCCCTGAAATACTGGGTTTGAAGAGAAGTTCCTGGAAGAGAATGGGCAACAAGAACCTAATGAAGAGAGAACCATTGTGTACTCACAGTAAAACTGAAAATGAGGGAGATAACCCAAGAAAAGATGAATGTAAAAGAGAGGTGGTCTCCCTAGGAGTGAGAAAAAGAATGCTGAAATTACCAGTATGCTACCTCTTATCCACAGAAATGTCTCTCTTTCTTTGCTTAACTACTCTTTGTCTTTCCAGTGGGGCCAGCACTTCAACTCCCTGAGTAAACAGTACCATCTGTATAATGCCCTGGATTTTGTACAGTGGTGTACACAGGCAGAGAGCAAGCAGAGTGAGAGTGTAGATAGACTAAAGAACAAAAGCAGCAGCAGGAGCAGCTGGAGAAGCACTCTAGGAGAAGTATACAAAAGCCAGCAGCTGTTTCTGCTCCCTGTGCTAGGTCTAGGCAGCTCAGGCTTCCAGAGCATGACTTCCCCACCACCTTAGGGAGGGAAGGAGAGGTTTTCTTTTTAAGAAAGGGTTAGGTAACAACAAACTTGAAACCTTCTGAAGACGAGTTCTTTCCCCAGTGATTTCCACTGGCACAGGTCATCAAGGGGAGTCATACTTTCCAAAGGGCTCCATGCTTCATGCAATGAACTTTTTGTAGTGTGCTGAAAGCACAGAGGGTAGAAGAGAATGCACGATTCATGAGGGACTCCTGGATAAGGTCTCCTTGAGAGTAGTACAAGTGACAGCTGATGCTTAAGAGGTTCAGCATGAATCTGTACTTTCTCAAACCCAGAGGTGATCACATATAAAGCCAGAAACACAGACTGCTGTCACAGTAGGTGTGGTGGTGCCTGAAGCTGAAAATGCTGTTGTTAGACAGAGGGATACTTTGGGTTGTTTTTCAAGGAATGCCTATAATGTATGATAAGCAGCCCCATGAGAACTAATGTGCAAAGATCTCAGTTCCAGAGGCATCTGCCTGGCCTTGTACGTTTCATCTGTATGCAAACTTTTTCTTTTCTCCCTGGGATAGAAGTCTTTTGGACTGAATGTGGACATCCAAGTCTCTGGTCAAGTCCATGTGAATTTTCATTAGATTATCAGTCTGTAATGTTCTTGGGTCTTGCAGATCTTAACTGGAAACATACACCCTTCTTTTGTGACTCAGTGTTTCATCTGAGATGTCCTAAAGAGAAACAGAAGGTGTACAGCTGTCCAGAGCTTTAACACATACAAGTCAGAAGTCCTTACACTGCTCATAGAGAGAGATTTCCAGAAAGTTTTGTAGATACTTTACTGAATTGAGCTGAAATGAGCTGCCCAGGGAGGTGGTGGAGTTACTGAGCATGGATGTGTTTAAGGGTCATATAGATATGGTGCTTAGGGATATGGTTTAAGGTGAATCTTATAGTGTAGGATTATAGGTTGGACTTGGTGATTCTGAGGGGCTTTTCTGACCTGGATGTTTCTGTGATTCTGTGAATTTTATTTGTCCCTACAATATAGATATTTGAAAGCATTTCACAACCAGCTAAATCTGTACCTATTTCTTGCTTACACCTGATATTTTAAATCTACTTTAGATTTTTTTTGTTTGTTATTATCTCTAATGCAATCAAATCACTCCTTTTTACATCTTTTTTTTTTCTTTTTCATTGTTTCTCCCTATCTTTCCTATGATGTGAACTGTCAACACACCTCCCAGTTTAAACTGGCAGAGGGGAGATTTAGACTGGATGTTAGGAGGAAGTTCTTTACAGTGAGGGTGGTGAGACACTGGAACAGGTTGCCCAGGGAGGTTGTGGATGCTCCCTCCCTGGAGGTGTTCAAGGCCAGATTGGATGAGGCCTTGAGTGAGCTGTACTAGTGGGAGGTGTCCCTGCCTATGGCAGGGGGTTGGAACTAGATGATCCTTGAGGTCCCTTCCAACCTTACCATTCTATGATTCTATAATTCTATGATTATTCTCACTCTCAGACTTCATTTTCACTAGAAGACAAGAGGGTATTTTAAAATCAAGATGGAGAATGTCATATACTAAGAATCTTAGGGAAGAAAGTTAAATTCTCATAGATGTTGGCAGAACTGATTAAAGTGTAATGCAGCTTCAGGGCTTACTTTGACCCACTAACCTCTGTGAAAGCTATCAACTACTTTGTCTTCATTAGGGCTAAGCACTGTGGTGGATAATTAATATTAAATATATATCCTTTTTCCTAAGGAAGATACAACCTTAACATCTCTGACTTGCTGTTGATTCAGAACTCCTTTGCTTTCAAAGATGGAAATCAACATTATTATGCTTAGTAAGCATTAGGAATAAAATTATTAAATGTAAACAGTGTGCACATTTCAAATAACTTCTGTTTTCTGTGTTATTAATAGATCGAAGCAAGAGCTTGGATCTGAGCTTAACCGAGGCCTTGGATTTAGTTTCATTCACTTCTGTGTTGCCAGTTTTTCTGTTTGCATCTCAGTGGTAGATGTAGAGCACATGCAGAGACAAGTTCACATTAAATAGAGATTTTGGCAAAAAGAATGAGGCAATCACGATCAGTCTAGTACTATATTTATGTTTTTAATCATCGGGTCATGAGGGATCCAAATCCTTTAGCAATCTGTCTTCTTTATAGAATGCTTTTGGGTTTTTTGATGTTTAATGTCCTGGGAAGCCAACATTTGCTGCATTGAAAGACAAGACAGATATTTAACAGACCAGAAAGCAATGGATTTTTTAAATATACGTTTTAAATTAAAATAATTCTGATGAATTGTACTAAAGAATTCTTCGACCAGTTCTCAGGGCAAAAGTGGTAGGACTTAGTATTAAACAAACATAAGAAAAGTGAGTGCAAACCATAACAAAATAAATCTTGACATGGTCTGTGTTTGCATGAAAAGAGAAGTGTGACCACACCAAGGGAAGCAATGAAGTGGAGTATTTGCCTTGTCCCATAGACCAGTAACCCAGAATTGTGAAGAACCTGCTGAGTTGTGTCTGTTTAGTCTTGGAGCATGCCCCAGCCTTATGACAGCTTTGCTTTACTCGGTCTTCAAAATCATTAATTAACTTGGCAAAGGCACAGACGAAGGGCAAACCCCAGCTCCTTAACTCAGGGGCTCCTGTCCTTGCTGATGTGATTTCTCTGAGCAAGATTTCTCCAAATGAGAAGGTTTCTCCTTTTCCGCGTTGCAGCGGCCAAACCTGGATAGTCCTGGCTGCAATCAGCTGCATGGTTCATGTCTGATGCTGCAGGCTGTATGGTCTAATAATCGTTAGAGAGCAGCCCTCAAGTGACCTGACAATTTCTAGCTTGGAGAGTGACTTTGTAACAACTGTTTTACTTCTCTGTGTATCAACTGAAGGGGAACTGACTTCTGTTATGAAATTCTTTTGGTTATAAAGTGCAATTAAAACCAAGTGCCATTACATATAGTATCTCACTTAAAGTAAGAAGGATTTTCAATAGTTGAACCCTTCATAAATAATAATTTTCAGTTTGTTCTTGAAAAATATCCTTCATTTCTTTCTCACTGTTTGGAAAAGGGTAAAACCTTCCTGTTCCCAAGCAGAGGAAAACAAACAAAACTTCCAGTGTGATTGATTGGAAAAACTCAATTAGCTGTCATGGCTATAATTACTACATAAACACAGTTCTGAGGTAGAGACCAAGTGTGCTGGAGACCCCTTCATGAGGCCTCAGTAAACGGGGGTAACCTTCACAGTCAACTCAGGGAGTGATAAATGGTAATGCGCTAATGTATGGGTGTCCTTCTGTGAGGTCTTCAGGACCTATTACACAGCATGGACTCCTTCAGAAGAGGTTTAATTCACTGCTCACAAAAGGCAAAAATGGAAAGAAGCTTGCAGACATTGCTTCAGTAGGTCATTATTGTTTCCCTGAGAAAATCCCCATTTCACTGCCTGGCAATCAACGGGTCCATGCACTAGTGACTTCATCAGCTAAAGGTTTATCATCCTTTATGATTTAGAGAGTTAGAAAGAGCCACAACATCTCCACACTGAACTCTGGAGTTCAAATATCACTCACTCTGAACAAAACCTGCTTTTTATTTCTGTCTGGCCAATGTGACATTTTAATGTCAATATGCTTTAAGTACCCTGGGAAGATCATGTGTGAGCTGTTCAGAATATTTATTTTGTGGATTGTCTTAGAACTCTGGTGTCCTGGCTGGGTGTTGGTGTGTTGTGTGGCTAAGTTGGGATACTGGAGACAGAACAGTGCATGCCTTGACTCAGGATTTCCAGGGAGTTAGGGTACAATTGGAGCCACAGGAACTGGGAGGTTCTATCAAGAGATTTTGACTCTCCCATGAACTAATGCAAAGCCATTTTAAATGAAGACATCTAAACAGTGCATGCCTTGACTCAGGATTTCCAGGAAGTTAGGGTGCAACTAGATCCACAGGAACTGGGAAGCTCTATCAGCAGCTTTTGACTCTCCCAAGAACTAATGCAAAGGCATTCTAGATAAAGACAGTCTACATGACTCTTTATGACTGGTGCCTCACCTCTTCCAGGACTTTGCAGCTTGAATTTTCAGATATTGTGGATATGCTACACTGCCATGGCACCACTCTCCTCCCAGGATGGTCAGTGCATTCCCCATCTGGCTCAAACCAAACAGTTTTTAATTTAATTATTTATTTTGTTTGTAGTACCCTGACTTACAAGCAAATACTGTGGTCCAGAGTGCAGACTCCTATCTCCTTCCTCTTCTACAGATACTCTTTATGCTGCAGAATACTCCCTAAATTTCCACTTCAGGTACTACATTTGACAGCTGGAAACCCACTCTGCATTTAAGTGGAGAAAAAAAAATCATAGCAGTTGTGAGTTGTTAACACAGGGAATTCAGATCCCTTTGCAAATGTTGAGGGTAGAAGGGAATTAATAGCCTTCCCAGCTTCCATACAGGACAAACAGCTTACATATCCAAAAGTCTGTGTCTCTACAGCTGTGTTAACTGGGCTAATACCATATAGTCTTTTCTTTGTAAACCCTGGAGAACACAACAATTGTTTGGGTGACAGGGGGAAAGAATATTTGGTTTTGCTGCTTATTTAGTTTATTTTCACTATGGTCACTAGTTAAAGTAAACAGAAACAGGAAGGGCAGGGGATTTCCTCTTTCTTATACCTTTTTTTTTTTTTTTAAAAAACCCCCAAACCCTCGAACATGTGTCAAGATTTTTGACTTACTACGATTTTCTCTCATAAGGAATTTAATGCCAGACCTTAATGATCTGATTCTTCTTTCACTGAAATTGGCATAACTAAGGAGTTTGGGTGAGGTATTAATCATAGACACTAGTTGAAAGAGAACCAGTCACTAGGGCCAATGTTTTATACAGTGTCTAGTAATTTCAGGTGTTTCCATGTCTCATACTCAATTCATTGCACTTAAAAGTAGGCAGCTTTTCAGCGGGCAGCTTTTCAGTGGGCAGCAGCATATGTGCTGCAGTCTCCTTTTCTGAAATCTGTACTTGGAAGACCAATGCTGAAAAATTGGAGAAGGTTCCTGGGAAGAGCTGAACAAGTTGAGGAATGTGAAACAGCCTACAAACAAAACTCAATGATCTCCTTTCATGCAATGTGTTGAAGAGAATGCCTTTGTATGACAACATAGAGCACATCAATTTGGTTCAAGAGGACTTAGGAATCAAATCAAAATCACTGGAAAAGCTCACCAAGGTGAAATTCTCTTGATATTTTAAAGAACTAGGACAGTTCTGTGTTTTCCTGTGGGATATGAACTAGTATATTCATACCTGTGGGACCTGAAGGAAATTGTGGAAGCTACTTCATTACCTGGGAATGAACTGCAAGTTCTTACCCTTTTTACTCATTTGTAACTGGCTTATCATTTTGTATCTTTCTAAGATTAGAAATTGAAGAATCACACCCTGCTGAATTAGAGTTATAACTCAATTGGAAACTAAGAGAAGTACTTCAGTATCTATGCTATGCTTTGTTATTTACATAGGTAAAAATTTGTTGAGTGCTTGTGTTGCTGAAGTGACAATGCTGAGTGGGAAAACCACATGAAAGCACTAGGAATGGTTTCTGACTCCGAGGGAAAAGTGCAATTAGCAAATTTCCAGGCTGGATTCCCCCAGTGGAACTGTTACTGTAGCAAACAAACATTTTATCCAAATCCAACCAAAACACCTTGGCAGCTGCAGAGGATAAACAATTTTTTTATCAGCCCCAGAAAAATGAATGTTATTTAAGTAAATACATAGATGCACACACAGACACACATATATGTATAAATGATCTGTCATGGGACAGCAGGAAGCAGAACAGAGCTGACTTAATTTTGCATGGATGATCAGAATGAAGAACATCTTGTAACTTTGTAAGCACAGCAGGGAGGCTTCAGCAGATTCCTTGTATTTGGTTAATAACAAAAACTACACATTTTTTGACTGGTAGGTGTCCTTCACTTTAGTCAGCCTTAATTTGTAAGCTTTCTACAACTGTGTGAGTTTTGAAGTGTCCAGCTTGGCAGTATACAGGAGTTGACTTCAGAGCTTTCTTCTGCTTAACTGAGGACTCCTCCAGGAGCCTGGCAATGCCAGTCAAATTCCATGTTATTGATTTGACATCCTCATCATTGGACTTGTGCTGCAAAAAGAAGGAATGTTTATTCAGGGATTTCAGATTGCTAGAGAGTGTAGATGAGATAAGATAACTTTTGCTGTAGCATGTAATTTAAAGACAATTTCCAAATCTTAAATCCTTTCCACATTAAGGGTGTTTATGCAACTCTGATCCATGATCTCCCTCTCCATCACAGCCTGTGAAGGATTATTCATGACTGTCTCCTTTTTCATGTCTTTCAAACTACAGAAGGCAGCAGAGTGTATACCAAAGTGTCCTTGTTTCTATGAACCAATTATATTCTCGTATTCAGTTCTGTATTAAGAGTGAGAATGTATTACTGTTGTGCCTGATGAAGAAGATCTATTTCATCAGTCAGCATTTAGATTGTTGGGAGAATACAGTGTTAACTGTATTTGAGTTTGAGAGTGAAGAACACATCAATTTCCCTCTGTAACGCAGGTGTTACATAGAGAGTGATATATACCAAAACGAGCAAGATGACATATCCACTTTTGCTGCATCAGCCTTTGATCTCTTACTGTAACTGGATTTACCACATTTATGCTTACAGAGGTTTCCTCTTTCTCTCTCCTTCTCTTCCTAGTTGCAGATCTGTAGATCTGGATTGTGACCTGGAAATTCATGTCTGTGCTGATCCTGTCCCTAATTTCTGGCCTCTGGTCCCAGGACTGATAGACATCTGTTGGGTTGGGCAGGTCTGATTTGAATCCCAATGTTACTCTGAAGGAGTTTATACCAGGAGTTCTTGGGAAGGAAATTTTAGAGTTAAGATCTGTGGGATCAGTTTTCAAAATGGGTAAAGCAGTCTGAATTTCCTCCTAGATGTGTTATTTCAGATTCTTCAGTGTAAGAAATTTGTGCACACCCACGTATCACAAATCAGTGAAATCTGCAAAATGCCTACAGATATGTATTTCTGTGCAGCAAATCAAGTGTGAATATAAATCATATAATGCATTTTTCATGATGAAGTTCATAAATAGATCTAAGAGGAAAAAAAACGTCTTGTGGGATTGTCTGGTATGTAGATGTGAAGTTGTAGTGGTCTGTTAAACATTTGAGATCAAAAATGTTTAAATTCTTTAATGCATTTCAGATGCAATGTCAGAAAATATAGAGAAGGATATTAACATGAAAACCAGAAATTTTTACAAGATACAGTAAGAGAAAGAAAAACTATAGGCTGAAACAGAGTTATGAAGGTTCACTCTTCAGTTCATGGGAAAAAGGGTCTTTAAGTACAAAGATCATACATCTCTAAGCCATGTTCCAGAAGAGATGTTCTTGTGTTTTAGAACTCTGGCAGAAATCACGACATTGTCCCTGCTGGGCAAAGCAATATTTGTAACCTCTTCACACAGATTGTCCCTGGTGTTTCTGTTTTCCACATTGCTCTATTTGCACAAAATAATTATACCAAGTTCATTTTTTTTTCCTTCTAGCAATCAGATAGTGCTTTTCCCTTTGAGATGCTCATTTCAATGAGGAGTGGCTCCCAAATGAGACATTGAAATTCTCTCAAAACTTTCCATGAGCCTTGAAAGCAGTCACTAGTAATTAAGGTGGTTCTCCATTATGCTGTAAATAAAGAATAAAATAGTATTGTTTCATGATGTTCATCATTCAGCTGGGATGAATTTGGTTCTCACCTTCCTTTGAAGAAGCACCACTAACGTTTTGTCTGTATTGTAGCCCCATCCGTCCTTGGTTCTAGAGAACCAGGAATTTGTACCCAGGTGAAATCATACCGGTATCAAGAGTTTTCCCAGTGGATGCACCTTGGGAGTGTGTTCCATTCTGACTGAATTAATCTGTCTAAAATTTTGTTGTCTGCTCCAAGTTTCTGCTACAGTCAGCAGACACTGAAAGGCTCCTTTAGAGAGTAATTCATAGAATCATAGAATGGTAAGGTTGGAAGATCATCTAGTTCCAACCCCCTGCCATAGGCAGGAACACCTCCCACTGGAACAGGTCTCTCAAGATCTCATCCAAACTGACTTTGAACACCTGCAGGGAGGGAGCAACCCTCCCTGGGCAACCTGCGCCAGTGTCTCGCCACCCTCACTGCAAAGAACTTCCTCCTAACATCCAGCTTAAATCTCCCTTCTTCCAGTTTAAACCCATTACTCCTTGCCCTGTCATTACAAGACCTTGTAAATAGCCCCTCTCCAGCCTTTCTGTAGGTCCCCTTCAAATACTGGAAGGCTACTATAAGGTCTTCTCAAAGTCTTCTCTTGTCCAGGCTGCAGAGCCCCAACTCTCTCAGCCTGCCCTCATCGCAGAGCTTCTGCAGCCCTCTGATCATCCTCGTGGCCCTTCTCTGGACCCGCTCCAACAGTTCCATGTCCTTCCTGTGCTGAGGGCTCCAGAACTGCACACAGTACTGTCTGATGAGAGCAAAATAAAGGGGCAGAATCCCCTCCCTTGCCCTGCTGGCCACGCTGCTCTTGATGCAGCTCAGGACTCAGTTGCAGTCTGGGCTGCGCATGCACACTGCAGGCTCATGTTGAGCTTTTTATTAGCCCAGACCCCCAGGTCCTTTTCTCCAGGGCTGCTCTGCAGCCATTCACCACCCAGCCTCTATTTCTGCTTGGAAATTCATGCCATCATAAGGCAAATGTCTGAAATAAGATAGATGCATCTCACCCTCACTGTATTTCTCTACATTGACTTGGTGTGAAGTGCATCTGGAGAGTCGGTGTTAACTGTGTATCTGCATTCAAATGACTGAAATCAAACCAGAAGGATCTGAGGGTCTGAAGACCAGACTACAGGCTTGCAACCCATGGCCACTGTGATTTGCTCAGTCCCTGGTTAAATACCAAACACAATATGTTTCATACGCAGCTCTATGTTAAAGCATGTTAAATACTTCTAACTATTTTAGCCACCTTCCAACCCATGACTGTTCCCAAATGAGTTGTATACAAGCTGTCAGAAGTGCTCTGAGTGCCTGTCTCATAGGATCCCTGATCTTTCCTGGATCTTAGTCATGCTTTCTCCACACTGTGCCAGCCCAGATGTCACTAGGCAATGGAAGCAGAGTACAGATTCTCCTTTGACGGTGGTATATGAAACCTGCACGTGCAGTCCAATGCGCACCAACTCTGATCACGAGCACCATGCTGCTTCATTACATGGGCTCTTAGATGTGCAGAAATATGGCATATAAACATAAAAAGAGTGCTCAGCTTCTAGTCAAATCCTTCCATGGTGCATCACGGTTGATTAGTCTAAGCCTTGTGTTTACATCATCTTGACAACATGTTCTATATTACTCTGCTGGAATGAAAGGACAGATCCAACCTTCACATATGGGGTGCATATGCTGTAAAAAAAGGCAATTTTGCTGAATCGACTTCGTTGAGTAAATTACTAAGGCATGACGTTGATTGTCTAAATGGGAACTCTGGCCTGAAAATTAATAATATAACTTTACAGGCTCATTTGCTGCCCAGGTGAATTTCACTAGAGGGGCTTCAAGCAGGGAAAGTGCACGTGCATGTGATATATAAAATGCACCTGTTGAAATAATGTTGCTTTTCCTAGATGTTATATTACAGGGGCATGGACTAATTTAACTTTAAAAAATCCTACCCCAATTTAAATGCCTTCCCCCCCCCCTTCTCTGCTCTCCTGTTGATCTTAATAAAAATCTCTTCATTGAGAAAACTGGTTATTAGGGGACCAAATAAACTGTCCATAGGCAGGAGTACATATATATACAGCACTTTACATCCATACATCTCAAACCAATTTGCAGTAAGAGGGCAAGCATCCCATTTCGCATACAGTGAAACAAAAAATTCAGAGACTCAAGAGGAAAGTCATGGCAGAAAGCTTAAAACACAGTGCTGCTTTTTATCAAGCATTGCTTTTATGTAGTACTCGCAATGTTTGTTCACAAATGGAGTGATGCAAACAAAATCCCTTTAATGTGTGATATGTACAGCCAGTACTGGGAGGAGTAAGAGAAACAGGAAAGACTGAATACTTTTACTTAAGTTTTGATTACTCTGAGCTCAGTGAGACAATCCATTCCTTTCTACTTCAACTCCTCTTCGTGACTTTCACACAAGACTGGTAAGAACAGATGGATTGCTGTCAGTAGCCCACAGAAGCAAAAGGGTAGTAGAACAAATTATTCTCCCACTCAATTTAGGAAATATAATTAATGCTTAAATTTCATTGCAGCATATACTCGTATCAGTCTTTGTTGGATATATTAATGCATCACATATTGTTTGAATGATAAACATTGGTCTATTGTGGCAACATTGTCACTGACTTCTCCTCAGGGCTGATATTCATGGTTCTGAAAGTTGCAGGATCACTTTGTTACAAAGAGAAATCCCCAGCTCAATACCTAACCTGGGACAGTAACACAGCAGGCACATGTTAGTGGAATCCCTATGTACTTGAGCAGGTGGAGAGCAATGGGAAGTCTCTGCTTGCTCTTGCGTGGCAGTTTGCTTCAATTGCCAATCTCTTTTAAATAAACAGGCTGTGCACCAAGCAGGAATTCCACTTGTACAAGGAGGTTTTTCTCTGAATCTTTCCAGGTGGGAATGTTTGATACTACAAGGCTCTGTTCATGCTGTCCAAAGTCCACAGTCAGTACCTCTGGGCAAACTTCAGAAGACATAATCCCTGCCTTTAACACCTCATGGTCTGAGCATGCAGCAGTGCCCAATGCGGAGTGGAGTGAGTCTGACAAATGCCACCAAGGTGACAGGTGCATGTCTTGCTAGGTCCAGTCATTTCCTTTGTTAATTCAGGAACTTGCGTGTTTACTTTGGGTCTCTGGTGTCTGGCAGGGAATGGGCAGGAAACACCATGAATGAGGACATAGAACAGAAGAGTACTGCCAGTGAGAGACAGAAAATAAGGGCCTATATGAGATAAAAGACTAGAGCAGAAACCATTCTGACAGAAAAGTCCTTCTTAGCCTTTTGTTTTCCACCTCTTGTTTCCAGATGCAATGACATCCACTGGAGAAGGGAACAAAGTTGGCAGACGATTCTCTTTAGTCTTGTTTTGAGCTCTTGCTGGTGACAACTTTTCTGCTTCTTCCTTAGAGGTATATGGTCTGTTGGGAAGAGCTAAGAGGGAGTCCAGAAGGACAAAATTGCTACAGCCCTCTAGCTCTAATGGAAACAGGACATCTGCACAGACTGCATGTCCTTGAGCTAGGGGGATTAACTGTTAATTTTCCAGTTTGTGGGAGATGTAAACAGTTTTATGTTTACCCATTAAAGCATATTACAATCCATTTCTTTATTAGATTGTCATAAATTATTTATTTTTCCTGAACTATGACATCTCTTTTGCACATTTTCCATGAGGAATGCCATGCAGATATTTGGGCACAAGGGAAAATACAAATAAAGAAAGATGAGGTAGTGATGTGTCTCAGAGACCACACTGGGTCTGCAGGCCACTGCCCAGTCCCAACTCCTCTGCTAAAGAGGCTCTACACCTGTAGGTATGGTTTCTGGAGCTGTCTTGAGCACTGGTTCATGCAGCTGTTTGGGGGGACAGGCTAAGGCAGCTGTCTGTAAGGCAGACTGCCAGCCCAGCCCAGCCCAGGATTAGGTCATCAGCTTTACACTGAGACCTCTGAGACCTTGGTTAAGGTGCTAGATGATCATGCCTTGAGGGTGGTCTTTACTTGCCTCCTTACCTCCACTGCACAGCTGTGACGTAATTGGTGGAGCACAGATTGGGGTTATCTGCTCCAGACCATAGCAGCAGCCAGAGTAGGTGGGATTCAGCCTGGGAAAGCTGTTCACTCTTGCCACTCCATGTTTTCCCTTTCTTTTCTTTCTCTCCAGGTGGGGATTTTATTGGAGGCAAGTAAAAGGTGAGGAAAAATAGTGAGGGCAATGCAGTGGCTCACATAAGGAGCTCCTTCATTACTGTATTGCTGAAAAATGTTACTGAAGTGGCTGACTCCGGGGGGTATATAAGGATAAGGATCTCAGCTGGAAGTCTACTTCCTTACTGATTCCCAGAAATTAACAGAATTCAGGCAATAATCGAGTACATTCAGTACTGTATGCCAGAGCATGTTACACACAGAAAAGAGGGCCTTGTTATGCTTCATGCTGCAGTGTCTGAGGCACTTCAGTTCAACACCTCTTTGCTTATTCGTATCACATCAGAGAAAGAGCAAAATGCTACGTCAGCCCAGGGCCAAAAGTTATTGGCATTGACTTCAGTGTAGTTCTTTCATGTGGGAAGGGTGTGGTGACCTATTGGCAAAAGCACACTGACAAACCTTGAAGACATGAGTTCAGCCTTGGACACAGATACCATTTTCCCACCTATCTGATCAAAGTGTAAAATAGTACCTGAACACTGAGGAGTAAGGTGGTGGCTGAATGCAGCCATGCGCCATGCAGCTCCTCACTCACTCCTCCTCCCTGCTCTAGTAGAAGTAGTGTAAGCAAAAAAAAAAAAAGTAGTAAAATTCAAAGGTTGACGTAAGAGTGGTTTAAGAACTAAACTAAATTAAAATATCATAATAAAAGTAATAAGAAAATATTATTTTGATGATAATACTGATCATAATGCAAAGGAATATAACAACAGCAGGGGAGTAAAACAGCTTTCAGGCAGAGTGTCGGAGTGGCAACTTGCAGTCCAAGAAAGACCTGGGCAGCTTTTACTTGAAGAGCAATGTAGGGTGACATATCTATATTGCACACCAGGCAACAATCCAGTCATTCTGAGACAAGAGCTGGCTTGAGATACCATGTTCACCATGCAGCAGTGTCTGGGCAATGCTGTGAAAGTGATAGTGCGTGGCAGAATCTCTTAGCTCGGACTCTCTGTTGTGCCTTCCTAGTGTCTGTGCTTATTGATAGCTCTGGGTTTGTATTCTTACAGGTATCCCCTCAGACAGATGGTAGCCAGCTTAACTAGTGGTTCAGGCTCTATACAAAGACATAAAATCAGATATACTGGGCCAGAGGAAGCAGCAATCTGGACTGGTATTTTGTCTTAGATGGTGCCAAATGTATGCAGCTGGGAAACTATACAAAGCATGGCAAAAAAAATGAGAGATGATTTCTCAAATGTCCTCCCAGTCTTCAGCAATTTACATCTCATTATCCTGCCAAGCTAGAGGTACCATCTCTGTATTTGATAGAGTTATTTTCTACCAATGTGTCCAGCCCCCTTGTAAAGATGTTTGATTTTTTGACAAGAAGCTCCACAGATTACAGAATCACAGAATCACAGAATGTCAGGGGCTGGAAGGGACCTCAAAAGCTCATCCAGTCCAATCCCCCTGCCAGAGCAAGATACCAGATCACACAGGAGCGTGTCCAGGTGGCTTTGTAATATCTCCAGAGAGGGAGACTCCATAACCCCCCTGGGCAACCTGTTCCAGTTGTCACTCTCACAGTGAAAATATTCCTCCTCATGTTTACATGAAACTTCCTCCGCCTCAACTTCCACCCATTGCCCCTTGTCCTGGCATTGGGCATCACTCAGCAGAGCCTGGCTCTAGCCTCTTGGTACTCACCCTTTACATACTTATTAACATTAATGAGGTCACCTCTCAGTCTCCTCTTCTCCAAGCTAAAGAGTCCCAGCTTCCTCAGTCTCTCCTTGTAAGAAAGATGTTCCATTCTCTTAATCATGTTTGTGGTTCTGTGCTGGACTCTCTCTAGCAGTTCTATGTCCCTCTTGAACTGAGGGGTCCAGAACTGGACGCAGAACTCCAGACAAGGCCTCACCAGGACAGAGCAGAGGGACAGGAGAACCTCAGTCGACCTACTAGCCACACACCTTCTAATACACCCCAGCATGGCTTTGCCCCTCCTGGCCACAAGAGCACATTAAACAGATTCTAGGGTGAGAAAAAATGGTCTTCATTTGCTCTGAACCTGCTTCCAGGTAATTTAATTTTATATCCTCTATGTCTTGTGTGTATTCAGCAGACAGTCTGTATTCAGTCTGTATTCATCCCCTACCTGCTTTTGTAGGGTCCCATCAAATCTCCTCATGGCTGTCTGTTTTCCAGGATGAAAACTGTCATCTCTCTTAGGCACTGCTTGTACAGGTGCTGTCCTGTGAAGCTTGAGTATCTTCTGATTTTCTTTTTTGCATCTCTTCCATCCTATATCTTTCTGTGATTGAGATGACAGGAGACCACAAGACATAACTTTCAGGACAGAGGTGCATAGACACACGTAGTAGCAGAGTGATGGATTCTGCTTTCCATTTTTCCTAAGAATTCTTAAAACTCATTTTTCCTTAAAACAGGTAGTGACACTGAGATAATATTTTCATGGAACCAGCCAGTCATTTATAAAAAAGCTGCTGTCTCTTCTCAAGAACTGGGAGATATCTGCCACCAGCTCTAATTAGTTTAAAATGTCCGTTGCAAAATACCATGTTGACTCAGGAAATGTGAGATAATTCAAGAGCAAATTCACATTTCTTGTACAGTAGAACAGGATGTCTCATAGAAAAGAAAATCACCAACATTATTCAGCCACTAGTGTAAAATTGCTGGAGTGTAGATACCTTGCAACTGAGGTTAATTAAGCAGCAATTACTAAAAAGGGATTTCCCGGATCGTATTTCTCTCATCTTTTTCTAGGAGTATAAACTTTTGAAATCATTTGACTTGAAAAGGGGCAGTTTCTGTGGTGTTAAGATGTCAATGTATGACACATGGTTTTCCAACAAGGGCTCTTTATTTCAAACAGATGTACAGAAAGTAGTGAAAATCAAACTCATAGACAGCCATTACAGACAGGCTAAATACCAATATGGCTGTTTTGAGTAGCTTCAGAAATCCCAAACTCAGAAGTCCTGTTTCTGCTATTCCTGCTTTTCATACTCCTGCCATGACAGGTGAGATGAGGATGCTTTACGCTGTGCCTTACTCATTTCTCTGTACTTTGAAGAAACTTTTCAATGCCTTGCACATTTGTTGACAAGACACTAGTCTTTATGGGTGACTCTGCTGCTTCATTGGTGTCATGTATGAAGCCAGAAATCCTTCTGAAGCATAACCACAATCCAGTGGCATGTATTCGTGCTCAGAGGGGCAGAGGTACCAGAGAGATTGATCTCTATGAACTGGAAACCATGTACAAGCCTGTGGTGTTGCAAACTTCTCCGGTAGCTACATGAACTGCTTCAAGATGTTTGCTAGGAGTAAGTGTGCCAGCACTGCTTGTTCAAGTACATGGGGTTATGAGCTACTCTTGGACCTCAGGTCCCTCATGAAGACACCCCTGCAGGTGAGGACCTCCAGGGTACACACATCTTCCCCAACACACTCCGCATAGTGCTTGTTTTGTCCATGCTCTTTCCCAGCTGGAAAGAGAGCAGGAAGTTGAGTAGCCACATTAACAGGATGCTCAACCAGAAGCAACAAAGCCCTGCTGAGAAATAAGGTATAATAATAAGTCAGAGGCGGCATTAGGATAATACTGCTATAAGGCTTCTGGGTTGCAGCTGGCTTGCATCCATCTGGATCCTAGCACATACAGGGCAGCATGCAGCTGCTGTCATTCTTTGCACATTGGTTGTGTAAAAAGGTCTCAATAAAAGGCTTAAAAAATAGTTGAAGCTCATTGTAAGAGCTCTAATCACAGCTAGTTGCAGTCTGTCTTTGAAAGAGCCCAGTAAATGTTAACTCAGAATCTCTGGGTGTAAAAGACTCCATCTGCTCAGATATTTTTAACCTTTCTCAAAGGTACAGGTGAATTCAAGTTGGATGACCCTGACTTAGTTCTCATCTTCCAGGTTGTCTATTGAACATAACAAAGTTGAAAAGCTGGCAGCTCGTGCTATGGACAAATTCACTCTGATATGGCTCAAGAACTGGCTGGAGGGCTGGACCCAGTGAGTGGTGGTGAATGGTGCCACATCCAGCTGGTAGCTGTCACTAGTGGTGTTCCCCAGGGATCAATGCTGGGCCTGTTCCTGTTCAATATCTTTATTGATGATCGGGACCAGGGGATTGAGTCCAGCATCAGTAAGTTTGCAGATGACACCAAGTTAGGAGTAGGTGTTGATCTGTTGGAGGGTAGGAGGGCTCTGCAGAGGGACCTGGACAGGCTGGATGGGTGGGTAGAGGCCAATGGGATGAGATTTAAGAAGGTTAAGTGCAGGGTTCTACACTTTGGCTACAACAACCCCAAGCAGCACTACAGGCTGGGGACAGAGTGGCTGGAGAGCAGCCAGGCAGAGAGGGACAGGGGGGTGCTGGTAGAGAGTAGCTGAACATGAGCCAGCAGTGTGCCCAGGTGGGCAGGAGAGCCAATGGCAGCCTGGCCTGGATCAGGAATAGTGTGGCCAGCAGGAGCAGGGAAGTTATTCTTCCCCTGTGCTCAGCACTGGTTAGGCCACACCTTGAGTACCATGTCCAGTTCTGCGCCCCTCAATTCAAGAGAGCTGTTGAGGTGCTGGAAAGTGTCCAGAGAAGGGCACCAAGGCTGGTGAGGGGCCTGGAGCACAACCCTGAGAGAGCTGGGGGTGTGCAGCATGCAGAAGAGGAGGTTCAGGGGTGACCTCATTGCTGTCTATGACTACCTGAAAGGAGGTTGTAGCCAGGTAGGGATCAGTCTCTTCTCCCAGGCAACCAGCAACAGAGCAAGGGGACACAGCATCAAATTTTGTCAGGGGAGTTCTAGTCTGGAGATTAGGAGGAAGTTCTTGACAAAGAGAGTGATTGGCATTGGAATGGGCTGCCCAGGGAGGTGGTAGAGTCGCTGTCCCTGGAGGTGTTTAAGAAAAGACTGGATGTGGCACTTAGTGCCATGGTCTGGTTGATTGGCTAGGGCTGGGTGATAGGTTGGGTTGGATGGTCTTGGAGGTCTCTTCCAACCTGCTTGATTCTATGACAGACGAACCATTTGAACTCATCTGAAAAGTCTACTTTGATCAGATACAGTGGTATTAATATCTCTATTGACTAGAACCTCAAGGGTCTACCCATGGCCTCTGAAGGAAACTGGTTTGTGGTTATAGCCCCATCAGGAAGATTTTGCAGGACAGGTATGGAGAAGCAGTAATAGAAGAGAAGTAGGTAGGAAACATTGGTAAGGGAGGACCATTTCCTCATCTGGCAGTTACTTTAGCCTGCTTTGTGGGTCCTCAGTGCTTTTTGTGCAGGGTTTTATAAGCAGCTTGGAAGCTTTCTAGGTACAAAATTTATAATTCGTTATTTTATAGATAAGTTAGTACGATTTGTAATGTATTGTGTGGTTTTCTGGATGATTTGCAAAAGAAATTGGTGGGTTTAAATGCTTTTAAAAAGCTCTTTAATTCATGATCTCTCAAGATCTGGTGGTTTTGTACAGAAGCTTGTCTTGAAGGTCTGGAAAGTCAAAAATTAGCAGCAATATTTAAAATATTGACTTGGAAAGGCTTGGCTGCAGTTCTGTGGCAAGTCAGTGGCCAAACCAGGAACTGGCCTCTGGTGTAAGAAGCAAATTGCCTTTCCATGTGGGACTATTGCTGGTCTAGTTTCCTACTTGGAAGCTGGTTTATTAGGGGGAAAGGGACTCCAGGGGTTGTAGACTGAGTTTTTTCTGCTCCTCTTCTCCACTAGTATTGTCCACCTCATGTGTATGGTTGACTGGTTGACTTTTCCCTGATGCTGGGAACAGGGCCACCTCACACCAGCCTGGGGCTCACATCACTGTTCCTTTGCACATCTGAGTGACCATTACCCCCAGGCAGCTGCTGAGATGGGAGCCCAGGATTTTGTGCATGTCTGCCCAGCCTTGTTTCTCCAGCCTGTGCAATACCTTAACGAACCAGAGCTGAAAAAGGTGGCATGCAAGGAACAGTGATGGTTTAGGGCAGATCATTCTGCTAGCCAGTGCCAGCTAGGTGTGTCACCCCCTCCTAGAGACCAGCTAACACCCAGTTGGTGCAGTAATCAGACAGCTTCTTTCTGTGCAAGCACATATGACCGGGAAGGGATCATGTTGAGCACGTTTTTTATCTGATTCAGTACTGTTGTGTGACAAAACGGGTTGGACTTGATGATCTTTGAGGTCTCTTCCAACCCTGGTGATACTGTGATACTGTGAAAACACAATAGCTTTGTATGAGGCTTTAATGTAAATCTCTTGCACTAGCAGACCCTAGTAACTGAATCAATATACAAGCCAGGCTGGAGAAGCATGATGAAAAAGTTTGGTTCCCGGTTAAATGTGAAACAGATGTTCCACGACCCTCTCCCCTTCTCACCCTGCTACCTCCTGCTTTGTGCCTGCCAATTACAGGCATGAAGTGCTTCTAGTTTAAAACAAGAAAGAAAAAGGGAAAAAATAGAAAGGAATTCCATGATTTGTTGGCAATATTAATGATGAATTGTTGGAAGCTGAGAGCAAGGCATTCCATTTGTCAGGTGAAATGACAGTGACTCCAAAAGGGTCAGCAAGGGATAGATATCCCTGGATGTGAGGCGATGAAGCAAGCAAGAGGAGCCACTCAGAAAAGTTCCTCTTATCCAAAGTCTGTAGAAGAGGCCTGGGGAAACAGTGGTGGTTGTGTCTAGCATCATAGGAGAAACATACAGAGATCAGCCTCTATGGCTCCTGTGTACCTCTCCAGGGACTCAGGGTAGAACCAGGTTATGAAAGTGGAAGCTTCTAGCATGAAATTCCTGTTGTTTCTCTACCAGAAGGCACTGGAGGTGCTGGGCTTAGGCCATGGAAGAGCTTCTGGCATGAGTTCAGTGATGTTCCTAGATGATATGTGTGCACAGGTATTAAGGAAGGTGGTAAACAGCAGTGATAGCTCCTGTTTCAGTAGAGTGTAAGCAAATGAGAATGCACTCCCAAATGTATCCAAAGGTGTGAGTAGTAAACCTGAGCATCACGTTTTGAGTATCCTGGAAGGATGTTGCTTTGAACTAGGAACTGTTTATTGGGTTTTTGTAAAGTTTCCAAAAACATAGAAAGAGACAGTGTTAAGAGTGTGGAGGATGGTTTCCTATTCCATTTCTGAGTGATGCAGTCAGTCTTGGTAAAGTGCTACAATCCTTACTGGCTATTCCTTGGGCTGCTTTAATTGGCTGTCACCAGACCAGGGTAATTTGTTCTTTAATTTCTCCATATATGAGTAGCTCTCAGAAATCTTTATTTTCCTTGGTTTTTTTCTGTAGCCCGGAATCAATCTGTGCCAGCATTGCCATAGAAGTGAGAAGTTAAAGCCCTATTACCTCTGGTGTACAAGGATTAGGGCAGATCCACAAACCCCCTCAGCTCCTGTTGCTGTTTCTTTTTTCCAGCCAGGGCAAGTTCTCCTTCTGTGATAGTGGAGGGACAGGAGCACACATCTCTTTTGGATAAGATCCAACTAACAGCTGCTCTTTACGCTTCTTAAACTTGCTTTACCGTGCTTAGACCAATGGCTCATGACCTGGAGTCATACACAAGAAATCATTCTATCCTTAGTTCACATCCAGGGGTCATTGTAGATCTGCTTTACTATTTCAGGCAGCCCATTTTCCTTTCCACAACCTGTTGCTGATGTAGAATGATACCATTCTACAGCAGTGGAATATTAACTTAAAATTTAAGGGAAATGTCAATATTTAGGAATTTGATGGAGGCAGGCAGTGGGAGCAGAGTCAGCATAGCACTAGTGAAGTGTGAATTACTCTTTATAGTATTAGATGGGGGAAAAGGGCATAATTTCCCAAAACTTCAGCTACCTAGAAGGTGAATCATTCTCACTATTAGTTATAAAAGGAGGTATCATAGAATCATAGAATGGTAAGACTGGAAGGGACCTCAAGGATCATCTAGTTGCAACCCCCTGCCATAGGCAGGGACACCTCCCACTAGTACAGGCCACTCAAGGCCTCCTCCAATCTGGCCTTGAACACCTCCAGGGAGGGAGCAGCCACAACCTCCCTGGGCAACCTGTACCAGTGCCTCACCACCCTCACTAGAAAGAACTTCCTCCTAACATCCAGTCTAAATCTCCCCTCTGACAGTTCAAACCCATTGGCCCTTGTCCTGTCATTGCAAGACCTTGTCAATCATCCCTCCCCAGCCTTCCTGTAGGCCCCCTTCAGATACTGGAAGGCTACTATCAGGTCCCCTCGAAGCCTTCTCTTCTCCAGGCTGAAGAGCCCCAACTCTCTCAGCCTGTCCTCATAGGAGAGCTGCTGCAGCCCTCTGATCATCTTTGTGGCCCTCCTCTGGACCCACTCCAACACTTCCATGTCCTTCCTGTGCTGAGGGTTCCAGAACTGCACACAGTACTCCAGGTGGGGTCTGACAAGAGCAGAGTAAAGGGGCAGAATCCCCTCCCTTGCCCTGCTGGCCACGCTTCTCTTGATGCAGCCTAGGACTCGGTTGCTGTCTGGGCTGCATGTGCACACTGCAGGCTCATGTTGAGTTTTTTATTAGCCTAGACCCCCAGGTCCTTTTCTGCAGGGCTGCTCTCAGCCATTCCCCACCCAGCCTGTATTTGTGCTTGGGATTGTGCCTACCCAGGTGCAGGACCTTACACTTGGCCTTATTGAATTTCATGAGGTTGGCCTGGGCCCACCTCTCCAGCCTGTCCAGGTCCCTCTGGATGGCATCCCTGCCCTCTAGCAAGTCGACTGTGCCACACAGCTTGGTGTCATCTGCAAACTTGCTGAGGGTGCACTGATTCCTCTGTCCATGTCACTGACAAAGATGTTAAACAGCACTGGTCCCAGCACTGACCCCTGAGGGACACCACTTGTCATTGGTCTCCAGGTGGACAAGGAAAAGACCTAACACTGTTAACTTAAAATAAGTTACATGTTTCACTGTTTTGTGGAGTGTAGTGTACACTTATTTGTGTAGTGAAGCATTCTTGAGAATGGTCCATGCTGATACTAGACTGAGAACAGTCAAACTCTTTGACAAACAGATTAAATGCCTTTTTGTGTCTTACGTTTGCAGCCTGTCTGAAAACTTTTCAGACACTTATGTCTTTCCCTATTGTATATATGGATGGTTTATAATCATTTGATATTCTGCCACCACCAATGTTCACCTTAAACATCTTTTTTTAAAATTTATTCTCTTTGATATTTTTACAAGGAGTTGTCTCATCTTTTCTAAACTTCCATTTGATGAAAGTAAACAAGAAAGTCTCTCCTTGTTCTTCAGTACCTTAATGTGAACTCATCTTTCCTGAAAACAGATATGTTTATCTTAGCAGAGAACTCCATTTATGGTCTCACCAATGCTATATACAATGTTATTTACGCTTCTCTGAACCTGAAGGTAATGCCTCATCTTTTGTAGACTACTTCATTTTTCTTCCACTTTTGCATTTCTCTGACTATTGCATCTTATAAGGGTGATTTAAAAAAAAACAAACCCAAACCAAACTAGTTCACAGTTTTCCTAGAATTCACCAGAACACCAGCATGTCTTTCATACAATTTTCACTCATAATTCCTCCAGATGATGATAACAGCATCAGGTGGTGGACTACATCCCTGAACTTCCAACAACATTTATGTGCTATTGAATTTCTCTGAGTCTACAACAGAATTGTATCCAATGAGATATTTTAGGCACCCTCTCTGCTGAAGATGGATTCCTACTTTTGTGTCTATGGGAAATTTTGACAGCTTTCTCCCAAATGTGGAGTTGCTGTAAGATGTTCAAAGCTGTTTATTTTTTCAAGAACACAACTAATAACATCCCTTTCCAGAACAAGTCATATTTTATCAGTCACTTCCATCTTGAAAATTCCTTGTCTACAAAAATATGAGCACTGTCTTTTATCTTATGAGTTCTGTATTCATACACACATACAGAGCCATAGAATAATTTCGTTTGGAAAAAATCCTCAAGATCATTGAGCCCAACCATAAAATTGATGCTATTAAGTCCACCACTAAATTGTATCCCTCCTCCACATTTACATGTCTTTTAAATACTTACAGGGAGAGTGACTCTACTGCTTTTCTGGGAAGCCTGTTTAAATGCTTGACCCTTTTGGTGAAGAAAATTTTCCTAACGTCCCATCTAAACCTCTCCTGGTGCAGCTTGAGGCCATTTCCTCTTGTTCTGTGACATGTTACTAGGGAGAAGAGACTGAACCTCACTTCACTACAACCTCCTTTCAGGTAGTTGTAGAGAGCAGTAAGATCTTCCCTCAGCCTCCTTTCCTCTGGACTAAACAACCCCACTTCCATCTGCTGCTCCTCATAAGACCCTTCACCAGCTTCACTGCCTTTCTTCGGACGTGCTCCAGCACTTCAATGTCCTTGTAGTGAGAGGCCCCAAACTGAACACTATTTTGAGATGTAGCTTCATCAGTGCAATCAGTTCCCTAGTTTTGCTGGCTGCACTGTTTCTGATACAAACCAAGATGCCATTTGCCTTCTCGGCTACCAAGTTCCTTCCTTAGACCATAGCATCAAAGACACTTTCACTCATATGTTTAAAATTTAAGCCCTATAATCTATAATCAATACCTGTTACCATTTTTCAGACATCTTCAGAGAATACCATAGAACTTCTTTAGTATACAGATATTAATGCAGAAAAAACCTGTTGCAACCACCACTGATATATGTGACAACTGGAATATTCTGAGTCATTTTCACACAAGATGTGTTAATTAGAAACCATCCTGCTGTTTCTAAGGTGGAGGGTTCATGAAGTTTCATATAACATCTACACACCTCTACTTTAGTACAGAATATCCCATGGATTTTTATGCAGAGATTATTTTGTAATCTGAGTTATGTTACCCTAATGTTTTCTGCCTTCCTTCTGGGCTCTACAGAACTAAGGAAAATGACATTTCCTGAAAACATTCAAGGTCCCATTAGAGATCAATTGATGCGGAGAACTTTGTGTCCAGACACCATCCAGCTCTTGTATGGCACTGTGCAGGTTGTCAGTTTTGGAGGCAGAAATCTGTACCCCGTATCAAGACTTCAGTTGTTCATCCTAACAAGTGTCTGTCTTGGCCCTGTGTGTGGTAATTTTAGCCTTCACATTCTTTAACAGCCTGTGCCCTGTCCTCTGGTTTGTGTGTCTTTGGGAGCGCAGCAACTACTTTGAAGTCCTCTATGGGTTACAAGCATTATCCAGAGGTTTCATATTTCCAGGCTGATATGGGAAAACACTCCGGAAACTGACTTGGATTTCAAATTAAATGGAAGAAATTTCCTACAGTGTAGTTTCTAGAGGACTGGTTTTTTTTTTCTTCTCACTGAGAACCTGAGAAAAGCACACCACTGTGTTTGTCCATATTTTCAACAAAATATAATTGCTTGCCTTAGCTAACAGAGCACAGTACATGAGCCTTATATGATTCACATGGAGCTTTTCTAAGCATCTGTTTTAAATCACCTATCTGAGCCTGAAAGAGGGTCTAAAGTTGGCAAGGTGGCAGCCAGAATTGCATCTCACTTATTAATTGGCTCAGAGCATCTGGGCGGATGTGAAATCATTTACGTGCAGCATTTCCCAGAGCTTTTATGTCTGTGTGCTTTCCAGATTGACTTAAACACATCTACAGGAAAAGCAAAGGCAGTAACTAGCACTCATTCAGCGGAAACCCACACAGCACTCCATGGTGGTACTGATCCATAGGGAGAAGTTTGACTGGGACACAGAGTTGCCCAGGGTTAGTGGAAAAGCAGATCCTTGCCAAGAGATGTGAAAAACAGCACTTTTATCAACTCCTAGCAGGCAGAGAGGGAGCAATTGAGAGATTTTGGTAGCTGAGACTTTTCCCACGGAAAGCTGGTGCTCCTGCTTCAAACTGCTAATCTTGCCACCAAACTGGGATAAGGAAACCCCCTTGGTGTCAGCCTCGGAAATTACTTAGGAACCGTAAGAATCCTACTCCCAGGACCTCTGTTCCTCTTTCTCTCAATTTACAGCCACTGCAGCTCTAACAATTGACTCGTAACACTTAAGGAAAACGTTGGATCTTTCTCCTGTGAAAATTTTCATTGTCAACAATCTCTAGAGTTCAAGTGAGTCAGTGACTAATGTGCCTTCCTATACATATGTGATGGTTTGGGAGTTCCCTGCCCCCCCCTCCCCCCCACTTTGTAAAATCACTCAGACTAGCCTCAGCTGGCTGGAAGTTAAGGACTGAAGCTCTGTTTACAGCTTAGCACAGTATAGGAGCAGATATGTACACAATATACAGGAATATTTACATAAAATTTACAGAAATAAAGGTAATACAGAAACACAAGTCCCCTCCCAGAAATCAGAGACCCCAAGAAGGGCTTCCAACCACCCTTCCACCTTCTTCCCACCCCTATACCTTACCCCAGCATTTGGCTTACACACAAGATGAGTTTGGAGGATTGGCCAAAGGGGTTAGAAAGCAAGTGGTTAGCTATGTTTCTCAGCAGAGAGAAGGCAAAAAGCTAGACAGCCCAAGAGTGTCTGCAAGCCTGAGTGTCTTATCTGTGTTTTGTATTCTTACTCTTAATCATCTCAGCAAGCCTATGAGTGAAGTAGACATCACCAGTGTTTGCTTTTCACAGCCTATAATCTGATTTTCTCCATTAAAATATTCCAATTAGCCTCAAACCAGCACAACATATACCCAGATAACTTCACCAGCTGACCACAAGCATTTTCTAAATCTTATGATATATGTGTGGATCTGAATAAGAATTATAAACATTTGTTTTCGATAGCATGAAACAGCAACTGGGAAGAATATTTAAATTAATAGTGTTTGTGTAATATTTAAACCTCTGCTCTTTTTTCAGGAAATGAGAGCACCTGCATAAACATTTGATCTGGAGAAGTTAAAGGTCACATTACCACTATGTAGACTACGGCCTCAGAAGGTCAAAATATCCTTTTACAAAAAAAATATCCTTGCCTTGAAGAGGTTGGTCAGGTATTCCCTCGGCTGCTGTTGTAACCTTTGGCCTCAGTCCTACAAACACACACATGTTTAATTTTAAGCATGCTACTATCTCTACTGTACAGCTCAGAAGGGTGTGAAGAGGCTCCATTTTTTAGTTTTGTTCGGTGTTCTGATGTCACGCTTGTGAAAAAATTGATGCTTCCCTGTTTCCTGATTATTGGGATTGCTCTAGACCCAAAACAATGCTCTGTAGATTGAGACAGCTCAATCTACAGACTCTGTAACCCAGAGAACCTCCCTCTGTTAGTTCTGAGATGGAGCTTCAAATGAAGTGACTCTTTGAGCAACTAGTTCTCATAGGATGTTGTTTCCCAATGCATCTTCTCGTGTGTCAACTTTTAAAATGTTTGATGGTTTGGGAGTTATCCACCTCTCCACTCTATGGAAAAAAATAAAATCACCCAGACCAGACTCAGCCGTATGGAAGTTAAGGACTGAAGCTCTACTTACAGCTTAGCACAAGATACAAGCAGATATATACACAATATACAGGAATGTTTACAGAAATATGCAAGTTAAAGGTAATACAGAAACACAATCCCTCTCCCAGAAATCAGAGTCCCCAGGAGGGGCTCTCAATGGCACTTCCACCTTCTTTCCATCCCTCTACCTTACTCCATGGTCTGCCTTATATGCAAGGTGAGTTTGGAGGATTGGGCAGGGGTGTTAGGAGTGATGAGCTGAGTTACACAGCAGAAAGCAGAAGACACAGCAGCTCCCAGAGAGACTCTCTGTCTTAACCATATTTGTGTCCTTGTTCTTATCCATCTCAGCAAGCCCATGAGTGAAGCAGACATCACCACTGTTTGCTTTGCACAGCCTAGAATCTATTTTTTTATTAAAATATTCCAATTAGCCTCAAACCAGCACAAAATGAAACATAAATATTGTAGTGATGAAACAACTATTTTGTGATTGCATACTGCATGCTACATTTTCTCATTTTACAGTTGATATTTTTATCTTCTTTTTTTTCATGTTACTCTTGAGGTGTGAGTTTTAGCTCCTGGTTTCACAGAAGTAGCTTTGCAACAACTTTATGAATGTTCTTAAGGTAGTATTTTTCAAATGCCAGAGTGATTTTATGGAGTCCTGTTTCCAAGTGGCTTGGGTGCTAATGTATCTAATTTGAACTTTCAAACCTCATTTGAAGTCAGAAGCCTTGAGAAAATCTTTGGGTGTGACCTATCTTTTGGTGAATAGTGTTTTCCTCTCAAGTTATGCTCTGTAACCTTTATGGGTACATTTCGGTGTCTTGTACCATCTTGTTTGCACCTTGTGCTGTCATTTTTCACTTCCTGTTGCACATGGTAATAATACAACTATGACAACTTTTGAGATTGCTCTATTCTTGGAAGCAAAACATTTGTGATACCTATGCTGAAGTTCACACTATTACACTCAGTAAGAGCTGAGCTTTCCAAAGAAAGGCAAGGGAACCTCACCAATAAAGCTTATTTGGTGATCATATTTGACAAAAAGCCAAAACCAACCAACCAACCAACCAGCAAAACCCCACCAACCCTCTCCAAACCAGCCTTTGACTCAGTACTTCTTAAACTTGCACATCTGACATCAAAAATTAGGCACCTCATGTTAACTACTGTGTAAGACCATCACGAACTGGAAACCCAAGACACATCAGGACAGGTAGTCGGCCAAATCCCATGTTTATGCAGAGACTGAGCTCCTATCTATCCATGGCTTTCCTAGAAGCCACATACTCATGGCTCATAAAGTTCACTTTGAGAAGATGTGTGATAGCAGTGCTGGGCTTCCACATGAGGCAATTCCAAAGGTTGCAAAGAAAGTGGGAGCTGGGCTTACAAAAAAAGCTTCTGAATTATCCCTTGAAGCATTCATCATATCATAGCTGTCTGGAGCCATGTGTTCAAGTAGAATGATGGAACCTAATTAGCAAGGATGGTGTCAGAGTAACAATAATACAACTAATGCAAAGTATGTGCCAACTGATTAAAGTAGACAGTTTCACAGATAAAATTCAAGTTAACATAATTTTAATAAAAGAAAGGAACAATATGTATGGTATTCCACAAGAATGTACCTGGAGAAATATTTTTTGATGTACAGAACAGATTCTTTCATGCATCTCCAACACAGCTCCATTCAAAGGAGAGAAACCAATTCACACCATTCTGGGGGTTGAACAGGAAGTCTCAGAAGTTAACAGCAGACAATTCACTATTGGTAAATATCAGTTTGTGCTCTCGATTGCCAGCTGCAGGTGGTGTTACTAATCCACCCTCCATTCACATCATGGAGAGCAGATTTTGTCCTTTAACCTCAAATGAGGCTGCAATTTATTGAGTGGAGGGCACTCAGCTCTTCTCAGCAGGGCCTCCCTCCTTCATCGCAGCAGGACCTTTGGGTCTTCTTGTCCAGCAAGCATAAAGTGTTCATCTAACCTCGATGGCAACAATTGCAGGATGAACTGTCAAAGCTGTACTGCAACATTGGAAGCTGTGACTTTGAAAAATGTGCTCCTAAATTTGCAGTTAAAGTGATGACAGCTTCCTAGAGGTTGCAGTGTTAAGTAATTTACAATGCTACAATGCCTTTGTGCTGTGCACCACTCTTTTGTGTGCAGCTAAACAAACCGTGATGGAAGAGGTTTAAGCACTCACTTGAGAGCAGGTCATTGTAAGTATGTCCATATTTATGATCAAGATGTATAGGAAGGCATTGTTTCTTGCTACATAACTATCATTTATCTGCAATTGCAAAAATACAGCCTGACAGTTTTGCTTTGCAGTTGCTGACCTCAGTGGAGCAACTAATCTGATTTACCTCTTAACAGTTAAGAACTGGAGTTCCTTCAAATGCTTTCTGTTAAACACTTTTCTCTTTGAAGCACCTATTCATGACAGTAATTTTTCTTTTTTTAAAGCAGATTGCTGACAGAATGAAAGTTTTAAATTCTATCTATATATCTATCTACCTACCTATCTACCTACCTACTTATTTTTCAAATCTCAAAATACACTTAGTGTCCTTTCCTGGACACTAATCTATTGATTAAGTGTCCAATGTGAGTAGAAAACATTTCCCATTCTCTGTAACCTTATTCAATGCACTACAAGACCTGTATCTTATTCAATACACTACAATGTCCAATGTGAGTAGAAAACATTTCCCATTCTCTGTAACATGATTACCTGTATCTTATTCGATACACTACAATGTCCAATGTGAGTAGAAAACATTTCCCATTCTTTGTAACCTGATTACCTGTATCTTATTCGATACACTACAATAGGTAAGACAAGAGCTACAAATGTAAATGCTACTTCCTAAATTCATAACCCATTTCTATCTTCTTCAGGTGCATAACACCTTATTAGTATAGGTGTAGATTAGATAGGTATAGATTAGATTTTTTTTCTGAGTCCTGGAGAGATCTAACAAGCTGAGCCTGAGTCAAGCCAAGCAATCTAATTTTGAGATCAGGAGTCCATATTCTGACATAGTTGAGAATTGCATGCTTGTGTTTTATGGGAATTCAAATTGATTGAACTTTCAGCTTTCATGTCAGAAATAAATCTGAAGGGAATTGCTAAGTGTAACCTAAAAGCCTTATCTTTGTGCTCGACCCTCTCCTTCATGTTCAGTGATTAGATGTAATTAAGCGATATGCCCCTTAGAGCTACCTACTGCCATTCAAACAGAAAGCTGCACAACCTGAGTCATCTGCTGCTTATTTCATGTGTCATGTACCAGAGAAGTGGAGAAATATTACATGCATTCATACACACACACATATATATATGTATAGATGTGTGTGTGTGTGTATATATATATATATGTATAAATGTGTATATATATATATATATATATATGTATAGATGTACATGTATAGATGTGCACATATAGGCTATTAATGTGTATCTGCATATTCATGTTAATAACCATTATGCTTAAACACTATTTAAAACAATATCCATGTGATATAACAGAGATTATTTGTTAATATTAACTGGAGGCCAGCTTTATCCAGCTTTATGACAGACTGAGATGCAGAGCATGTGGTGCCTTTTGAAATGCAAGACTGCAGCTAATTGCAGTACGTGCGTGTAGTGTCAAATCTACTGAGCTGACAAAATCAGAGCTGTCAAGAAAATGGTTGGAAACTTCAGCATTTAATTGCTGGAGTAATCAGTTTCTAGTTATAAATGATGAGTCTTCCTGACAGGCTAGAAGTGTCCCAATGTTTCACTTGGGAGTACTGAAAAAGAGAGCAGAGACTTATTCCCACACAGGCTGGTTTGTGGGTGCCAATCTTTTAGGGGAGACATTAAAGCTTTGAAAGTGTCTTTTGGGGGGCAGTGTAATTAAAAGGAAATGGCAACTGGCTCCCTGAAGCAGATGATCTTAGGCTAAGTTCCATCTGCTGTGTGCTTGAAGAAGAATTTCTTTGGGCCACTGAACTTGTGTGACAACCACGGATACTTGGAGCCAGTCAGAACATATCAGCAGTATACCAGAAGACGTGGGAAGCGACTGGATTCAAGTGACATCAAAGAAATGGCCACAGCCTGGACTCCTTAAGAACTTTTGCAAGATATGCTTGCTAAAGTAAGGTTTCAATCTGCTCCTGTTCTGATATGTAGCAGCTGTACCGTTGGAGGTTTTATGAAACATGAATAAAATCCAGAAAAAGAAGGAAACCACATACTAAATCATAGCTGTCCCATATTTCCTCTGAGACAGGGATTTCCAGGAGAGGGACTTCTGCAACAATGTGGGTTCATACAAAATAAATTTCTAGAGAAAGAGGAGAAATCTACCAACTCCACTTTGCAAAGCTGAACTAGTTAATGTTTGGAAGCTCTTACAGGCTGTGCAATAAATAACCTTGAGAAAGAGACCCTTAAGCCTGAAGTCAAGAGAATTTCTTATATTGGAAAGTGATTGCTTGGGAAGTCCCTTCAGTCATGGGGCTGGGAAGACTGATCTGTAATGGGAAACTGTGACTGAATTGCACCGAGATGGTAAAATTGTCCCCTTTCATTCAAGTTCAAGTTCAAGTTCAAAGAAGTTCCCAGCTGGAGTCCATCAAACTGGAAAGCAGATACGGTTCAGAAGAAGGTGAGGAGTTATGTGACTTACATTTTTATTTCCTGAAATTTCTAAAGGCTTTTTATTTTCAAAAAAACTAACTCACTGCCTTTAGTTAGATGATAAAGATCAAACGAAAATGCACAAGAGAAAAGTAATGGGACAAGGGCAAAGTGGAAAAAAGTAACCTCAAGATAAGCTTTATCTGCAGATTTCCCCTTTTTCCCCTAGTCTTCCAGACTGGTGTTGGGAAGAGTTTTGAATTTGGTCATTCTGCCTGTGTGATCACTTGCACGTCTTGGAAAACAGATTTGCGCATGTGTTTAGTAGAGACACTTCTTGAAACAAGAATAAACAAGTTTTGCCTTGATGACATTGCATGTGTGTGTGCACACACAACATACAGTCCTTGAGTGACATGTGGAATAAACAGTGTCCATCTGTTGGGAAGATGATTGTTTGCCACTTTGATACTGTCTTTTTGGGTGCTTGTCTCTATGTTTGTGCTTTTTTTTTTTCCCTTATGGAAAATGCACAGCACTGGCAAATGAAGTGTTCTGTTAATCTGCATGGCATGGTACATGTTAAGGAAGAGCATGGGATTCTTCTTTGTGTCATGGTAATACACAGGAAAAAATGTGAAATAACTGACACAATGCAGACATTAAAGCCCAAATGGATGAGCTGGGATACTTGACATCCAGATGTGATTGGTAGATGTGGCAGATGAGCCTCTGAACACTTGATGTCCTTCTGGGCCAGCAGCTAAAGTCACACAGGAAACCTACGGCCATGTAAAAGAATGTATTTAGCTGGCTACATTCTTCAGAATGCAAATGTAAAATATTACAGAGGTCTAAGCTTGACATTACTGAGGTAAATGTGACAGCCTCAGTCACACTTCTCTAGAAAATACTGGTGTGGACTTTTACCTTCTAACTTCCACCCCAAGTAGGACTAATGGGAAAGTGGAAGTCTTGTCTGTTGTTGATTTTTTCTTCCAATTCCAACTAAGAAAAAAGAAAAAAAATACTTGGAGAACTTCCATGGGACACAAGTTTTTAACCATTTGCTAACAATAAAATGCCCAAGTAAAGACAGACAAGAACTTAAGACCAGAATGTTTCCAAATAAGTATTCAGTGTTAAACCTGCATATAAGTGGTAAGTGGTCCTGTCCAAGAATGCTGGGGTGGGTTGGAGACATTTTAATTCAAAATGATTGTGCCATGGAAACTTATTAGGTTGAGGGAACTGTTTTTGTTGCTACTGAATGTGAAGGGCCAATATATATCTCAGCCCTGGAAGCTGCCAAGTTTACTCCAGGAAAGGCAACTATTGAGATTTCTTCCTGCCAGAGGAACAGTGAAGGTGAGAAACTCCCTCAGTGACTTTGCTACTCATATATTATTACTTTACAAATATTAATTAGTGCTTTGTGCTCTAAGATTGACAATATAGCAACCTTACTGTTAGATTTTTAGAATAACAAAGGAGTCTTCTCAGGGGTGTTTAGCCATGGAAGAAACATCTCAGTGAGGATGAGAGTTGAGCTGTGGCTGTAGAGAAAGCTTTGCAGCTCATGACATTCTTCATCCTTCTGCCAGCAATGTGCAGACAGTTCTATTCACATGGATACTGCACTGTAATGCAATAAAAGTTGCAAAAGCAAATAAAGCTTTAAAGGAGCTCCAGAGTCAAGAATTGTCCAGGCAAATGAAATTATAATCCTAGTTTTCTGATAAAAACTTGTCACTCTCAATTTCTTCAGAGTAATTTTGGGAGCCACAGAGCCTGTCACTCCCAAACCTGAAGTGTTCATGAGCCCAAACTACTGATAACAAATGTCACAAGCTTGTGGTGATGGTGCCAGCGAAGTGGGCCATGGTGAGAGCACTGATCATTCGCCCCAGCTGAATATCCACTGGTTTGTTAGCACCGATGAAAAATGTGGGCCTAGAGGGATGAGGTAGGGATACCTAGTGTGATCTGCTGATACTATTTATATTTTTAAAAACCATTACAGCTGTGATGGGAAACCCTAGAAGAAGTAGAGCATGTCAGCAGAGAGCAGGACTCACTGTAAGTGCTGCAAGCCAGACAATCCAACATTTCCTCCCCAGCTGTTCCAGCCACCTGGGTGTTTCCACGCAGAACAGCAAGATTTACTGGCAGGCTGTGGTTGCATCACCCAAGAAGAAAATCTGTCATTTTTTCAGCTCTGAAAAAAATCCCCTGTGTAAGTTTTAGGGAATTTTAATTCTCTGTTCTTCTCTTCCTGGAGTGTTATAAGAGTGTATCAAAAGATTTATCACTTTGTAGATGGAAGAAAAAAGGGGATTCCAGCAGCCACTTGGACACAGTCTGCTTAAACCCAGGAGTAGTGGCAGTGCCTTGATTCAAATGGATTAGCCATGATCATCAAGTCAAATCCCTCTCAAGAGGATAATTTATTTTCAAAATTTCCAAGCAATAATTCTGATGAACTTCCAAGCAAAAGTTGTTTTTCTTTATTGAGATGTCTTTAAATATGACCCTGTTTTAAAGTCAGCTGTAACAGGACCTGATGCTGAGAGATGCTGGGAGCTGATCTCCTGCTCCCCAGATTTCAGTGTGGGAACTGGAAACAGACATGTCTCTCTCTATGAGAGCTGTAGAGTTTAGAATATAGTAAACTGGCTGTTAAAGAGTAGTCCTTTTTTTCTTTCAGATCTTAGCAGCAAAAAGATGCTTAAAATTAAGATACAAAGACTGTGCTTAAAGCCTGCAGAGATTATGAGACTGCAGAGCTAGGTGCTACTGTGTTCTGATGGTGTGTCAAGATCAAAGTAAATTCCTCCAGCAATCAAACAGGGATTTAGAAGTCCAGGGTTTGGCATATGCTTTGGAACAATTTTGGCCTGTGTTAATAACAACTGAAAAGGATGCAGCTTTATGAAGTAGAAGTCCTTGCACATGGGGATATAGTTTTCCACACGCAGACAATGTGTGTACACAGACCGCTGCTTAGATATATAAGCTGCTTCATCAATGCCTTTTTTTGTTTTGGTTGTTCTTTTGCTTGTTTAGATAGTTGATTAGTTTGGGTCTTTTTTTGTGTTGTTGCTATTTGAGTTTTTTTGTGGGGTTGGTTTTTTTGTTCGTCTGGTTTTTTTTTGGTCACAGCTTCAGTAAATTTCATCCCAGCATGTATTAACCTGAGTGTTGTTTATAAGACACCAGAGTAATTTTTTCACTCTTCTTGGCACTAGTCAACTCTCAGCTGAACAGATAAATTGCAGACAGTCCAGAGAAGGGGAGCAAGGATGACAACAGTCTCGAAAAATATGACCTTTGAAGGAGGGTTGAAATGATAGAGTTTGTTTAGTCTAGAGGAGCAGAGACTACAGCTGGCATGATAACAGCTTTCTGATATGTATAAAGTTATTATGAAAAGGCCAGCGATAAATTGTTGGAAGCTGTACAAGAAGCTGTACCTTTCAGCAAAGAGGACTCAGGTGAGATTTTTAGGAAAACATCTTTTATAAGTGCAGTTAAGCACTGCAACATGCTACTGAAGGAGCCAGTGAAATCTCCTTCTCATGCAGACTTTATGACAAACATCTGTTGGGGATGGACTTGGCAAACGTGATACTTGGCGTCCAAATGAGGGGATTGTCTAAACAGCCTTTGAAGTTCTGATTTACTTACCCATGTCTGTAGATTTTCTTTGTGCATGACTCTTGTTTACGTACTTCAAGAAATATAATGGTTTTAAACCTGATGATTTGAAGGTGTACCTTTGGATAGCTTCAGTCTTGATGGGCCCAAACTCTGCCACATTTCCTCATCTGGTATTAAAGTCAACACTCAACAAGGTGATTTGGCAGGAGCATCCTAAAGTCTCAGAAAGTCCTGAAGCATGTGTTGAAGGACCTTTAGTCATGAAAGCCCTCAGGTCTAGCTGCCAACAAGTCTTTTAAGGCAGTTTAAAGTCATCTTTTAAAGTCATTCCTTGCTTCCTGTCCCCTCTGTATAGCCTAGCAGAACAGAAGAGAAGTGCCAGTTCCTACATTTAAGGAACAGGTCTTACCACACCAAAAGCAAATCAAAAGGTGGCTTTTTTTTTTTTTAAATTTTTTTTTTATTGAGGTAGGTGGGGATGGATAGGACTCAAATACATAATGCTTCAGATTTGTGTTGTTCTTTTCCTATACTAGGTTTTCATGTTCCTGTGACTTGCTAACAGAAAATTACTAATGCAAGTTGTTGCTTCCTGCTTTTCAGGTTGCTGTGAGATGGGCCAGTACTTACATTGCTTTGACACTAGATGATTCTCTTAAGGCTCTGAAAATGTCAGTGACAAACACTGCTGTTTGGTTTCACTTGAAGCTTCTGCAGGATTTGAACAGTGGAATTCATCAAAATGACACATTTTTCATGATAAATATGTTGTTCATAACATGTACTTTTTGAGAAGAAAAAGAACCAGGTCTGGAGCTTTTCTGATGTTGCTATGACTTCTAAATTTTTACTATTTTTAAAAGAACCTCAAGTTCTCATCCTTTCTAATTCTAGCAGTTTATTGGTTTGAGAGCAGAAGTTTATTATTCATTTCTCCAGCCTCCCTTTTCTCTCATTTTGTCATAGGCTTTATAGGACCTGCAGTGCCCCAGGAACTGTTGATGTGAGAGCACATGATCACATATGTGGAGCTTATAAGGATATCACATACTCCACTTGGTCCTTTAACTGTAGAGTTGGTTTTTTTCACTTTTGAAACTCCTCTCTCTTGCAACTTGTTTCTGTTAATACTTCTGGTGTAGACCTGGTTTCCTTTTTTGTTTTTCTTTTTCCCATTTCTGTTTTGTTGGAGGGTTGCTGGCCAAGAAAAATGTATCTTTTGTTCTAGTGGATTTTATTTCCTTTGACAATAGCATCTCTGTGCCCCTGGATCTTATCCTGGCTCTGTGTTTCTCTGATTGTTCAGCACTTACATTCAGGTTTACCTCTGTTAAATCATAGAATCATAGAATGGTAAGGTTGAAAGGGACCTCAAGGATCATCTAGTTCCAACCCCCTGCCATAGGCAGGGACACCTCCCACTAGTACAGGTTACTCAAGGCCTCATCCAACCTGGCCTTGAACACCTCCAGGGAGGGAGCAGCCACAACCTCCCTGGGCAACCTGTTCCAGTGCCTCACCACCCTCACTGGAAAGAACTTCCTCCTAACATCCAGTCTAAATCTCCCCTCTGCCAGTTTAAACCCATTGCCCCTTGTCCTGTCGTTGCAGGGCCTTGTAAATAATCCTTCCCCAGCCTTCCTGTAGGCCCCCTTCAGATACTGGAAGGCTACTATCAGGTCCCCTCGAAGCCTTCTCTTCTCCAGGCTGAAGAGCCCCAACTCTCTCAGCCTGTCCTCATAGGAGAGCTGCTCCAGCCCTCTGATCATCTTTGTGGCCCTCCTCTGGACCCGCTCCAACACTTCCATGTCCTTCCTGTGCTGAGGGTTCCAGAACTGCACACAGTACTCCAGGTGGGGTCTGACGAGAGCAGAGTAAAGGGGCAGAATCCCCTCCCTTGCCCTGCTGGCCACGCTTCTCTTGATGCAGCCTAGGACTCGGTTGGCTGTCTGGGCTGCATTTGCACACTGCAGGCTCATGTTGAGCTTTTCATCAACCCAGACTCCAAGGTCCTTTTCCTCAGGGCTGCTCTCAGCCATTCACCACCCAGCCTGTATTTGTGCTTGGGATTGTGCCTACCCAGGTGCAGGACCTTACACTTGGCCTTGTTGAATCTCATGAGATTGGCCTGGGCCCACCTCTCCAGCCTGTCCAGGTCCCTCTGGATGGCATCCCTGCCCTCTAGCAAGTCGACTGTGCCACACAGCTTGGTGTCATCTGCAAACTTGCTGAGGGTGCACTCCATTCCTCTGTCCATGTCACTGACAAAGATGTCAAACAGCACTGGTGCCAGCACTGACCCCTGAGGGACACCACTTGTCACTGGTCTCCAGGTGGACATTGTGCCCTTGATCACCACTCTCTGGGTTCGACCATCCAGCCAATTCCTTATCCAGCGAGTGGTCCACCCATCAAGTCCATGCACTTACCTCGAGTGACATGTGTCAGTTGCACCTTACCACTGCTCTGCAATTATATGAGCCAGGATTCAGAAACACAACCTGTTTGCTAGCCTCAGACCTCAGTCTCCTACATTATCCTAATTTTTATTGTGTGCTGTCCATCACTGCACATTGAAATCTCACTGTTAAGTACTTGAGAGAGTGCATAGCAATACAAGCCAGTATCTGTACTCTATATGTGCTTTGTCTTTGCAGTCAGATTTTTTAAACGATGGTTTCTGCTTTCAAACTGATTTCTTGTTAACCTTCTTTTGTGCAGGTTTAATTCTGCTGCGCTGTTTTGTGTCTTCTTGCCCACCACTGGTACCTGCATGCTGCTAGCAGACCACTTTTCCCAAGCAGGGCTGTAATCTGCTGTAGCAGCATTGCTTCCTGACATTTAGATAGGATATGTCAGTTCTGATCTTTTCTCACAATATCCACCTGAGATTTCTCAAGGCTGTCAAATCTTCGCTTTCACTGTAAAACCGCTTTTCTAACACAAGTCAGTTTTATATGGATTTCTTTAAGCTGAGTATCCAGGACTAACAAGCAGGTATATCCTTCAATTTTATTATGCCATATCTTAAATTTGGGGAGATTACTGCTCAGCCACCTTGGAACAAAACCCTGCCTTGCACATGTATCCTGGCATCATCTATGTGGAGTAAAATATAATGTCTCAGGGTAAGTTTTCTTGCAAGATGATCATGATCAGGCTCAGACTTAGAGTTGTTCCAGTCTCCAAAACCTTGTCCCCAAAAGAGCCTGGTTGCCCTAAAGCATATGGCAGCAGCAGCAGCTCTCAGGGGCAGAACTCTCACTTTCTCTCCTGGCTTGAGAGTCTGTAAAAAAATACATTTGTAGATGGCTGACTTTCATACAGTACTTTGTAAAACTTGTGCTGTTCATCCAAAAATGAGTAGAGGGAAATCCTCCATTCTGAATATTATAACTGACATCCTTGACTCAATATCCTTCAGAACATACTTCCCTTTGTTGTTGGAGCTATACTGTTAGATGCTATAGGCACTGATTCTATACTCTTGAGACATCCTGTGTTCACTCAATTTGTTCTGTAATGCAGTGGTGTTGTACTGTGATGTTCCACTCCCTCACCCAGGCAGCTGGTGGAGTCACCGTTCCTGGAGGTGTTCAAAAAAAGACTGGATGAGGCACTTGGTGCCATGGTCTAGTTGAATAGCTAGGGCTGGGTGATAGGTTGGACTGGATGATCTTGGAGGTCTCTTCCAACCTGGTTGATTGATTCTGTGACTCTATAAATGCTTTCCTTCTATGGTGTTGAGGTCTGAATTATCCCACCATTTGAGCACACTAGTGCCCAGCCTCCCTCTGACCTGATGATCTTTCCTTCAGAATTCAGTGCAACCTTCCAACTGTTCACTCCTTAGAAAGTGGCCCTCTGTCATTTAAATCCTGTAGGCTCCCCTTTCAAATCTCAATCATGAGAATGAGACCAAAGGCTATTTTCAGAAAGGAAAATTACCCAACAAATGTCCACGGGGATCACTTGGATTTGAATGTGTCCATTTCACATACAAGTCAAGCCCAGAAAATTACTATGACTTCAGATGTCACTTGAGATTATTCTTGAATCTGAGCACAAATTGAAGTGCTTCTCCAGAAAATCATTTCAGTTTTATATGAGGCAGGTGTTGTGAGTGCAGCAACATGAAATGACAGCCCACGTGGGGGTCACAGTGGATATAAAGTAGAGCTCCAGATGATTTGGGAGAATAAACCAAATGTCAGAAGAATTTTATATCAGTTTTTATTGACCTGAGTTAGAAATATGTTTTAAACCCGTGGAACATCTATAGATGTCTCCTTTCTTCTTCTGCAGCTGCTCTGAGAAGACTGTTTCAAACTGCAGGTTTTGTTGCTCCAATCACAACCACAGTGGGAGGTTGATAGCGTTTGACACTGCTGAAGTCAACAACCTGTTTGAGAAGACCTTGGAATTCTCTGTAGCTGAGGGCAGAAAGCAGCTGGTTTGACAGTGTAGGCTAGGATTAGAGACACTCTGGTTCAGCAGCTGGTTGCAGCCGATGCTAGGCTACTGCTGCAAAGCCTCCTGCTGGAGGTATGGCTTATATTAGCAAAATCTGTTCTATGATGGACTTTAACACCTCCACAGCTACATTAATTATACTGCTAAAGTGACACTGTTTGGGGAAGAGGGAGAGATAAGTTGGAATTACAGGGGACTGTTCACTGGTATGGATGTATTAGGTTGAAATGGTGAATGCCTTCATAGTCCTAAGCGACGTATTCAGGCTGGCAAAGCACAATGTTACAGTTAGAGAGTAGGAGAGATTAGCGTAGGAGCTTTGATTTCAGGACTGGAAATAAATATCCATCCATATATACATATATATGTTGTATACTATAGATATATGTATTAACATTTTATACAACATATATGTATACCTGTGATTTCTTTGAGACCAAGCATTAACCATGAAAACAGAGAAATGAAATATAACTGTATAGGTTATAGATTACATGTGCACATCACGTCTCAATCCTCAAGGTGAAGCTGAGCACTCTGGCCGTGCTCAACAGGTCATGCAGAAACACAAGACTGCTATTTGCAAAAACAAATGCAGAAACACAAGACTATCATTTGCAAAAACAAATATTATTAGTCACTGTCATTCCTAGAAAGGATTTATAGCCAGGATAGATCACAGGATCACAGGATGTCAGGGGTTGAAGAAACCCGAAGAGATCATTGAGTCCAACCCCCCTGCCAGAGCAGGACCATAAAATCTAGCTCAGGTCACAAAGGAATGCATCCAGACAGGCCTTGAAAGTCTCCAGAGAAACAGACTTCACAATCTCTCTGGGCAGCCTGTGCCAGTGCTCTGGGACCCTGACAGTAAAGAAGTTCCCCCTTGTGTTGAGGTGGAACCTCCTGTGCTGCAGCTTCCATCCATTGCTCCTTGTCCTATCACAGGGAGCAAGTGAGCAGAGCTTGTCCTCCTCCTCCTGACTCCCAGTCCTCAGATATTTAAAAACATTTACTGAATCCCCTCTCAGTCTTCTCTTCTCCAAACTAAAAAG
>VWZE01022109.1:29681-41444 GCA_013396675.1 Eubucco bourcierii | reverse complement strand
TCAGCCCTCTCATCCCCACTGCCTTCGGCCTGCAGGGTCTCGTACTTATTATGCAGGGGCAAATGTTTTTAATCATCAGAGAAATAAGCTGTGAGATTACCTTTCTAATGGTAAGAAATATGAATAGCTTCATGAGACACCTATGAAAAGTTATGTAAAGGGTCATATAGTCATGTCTGTTGCAACAAGGGCTCGAATCTACAGGCCAGCAAGTCTCACCCGTTCAATAGGCCTTTACTGTAACAGAGCCCTGTGTCCCTAGCCTTCTGTATTTCAAGACTGAAGTTTTACAATTAAATTTGATTACTTTAATGTTTGATTATTCAAATAGTGTTTCGTAAGTTGTGTTTAGATGTAAATACAGAGAAACAAATTAGACATAGATTAATTATATGATTTCTGCAAATTACAGTGCAGAAAAATGAGATAGAGATTGGGAAAAAGTTCCCAAGGGTTTTGCATCCAAAACTGAATTCATGAGTCAATCTCATGGCACATCAATTCATAAGAAATAAGGGGGCACAAACCTTTGAGTTACTGTTTTGTCAGATCTAAAGGCATTCCAAATTAAATTATTCTCCAATTTCTTAATGTTCCGTGTCACTGTGATTTCATTTAAAGTTCTTGAAAGGATTCTTGAAAGTTCTTGAAAGTTCACAGAAAAGGGACAAAATCTTCACTCCTCTAGCTGGAAGTAAATATCTATTTCTTATTTCATTGGTAAGCAAGTGCTACTTGAGTAAGCCTTTGGCTGCAAACAGATACTAATGCTGGTATGTTGTGATTTATATTTATGCAGGAACCATAACCTGGTCCAAATCAATGATCAGAAACTTGCATCTCCTCATAGGATCACTGTATATATTGCAGGCTGTGCTGGTCTGAGGCTGATTGTAATATTTTAATGGGAGAAATTAAACCCTTGGCTGTGAGAAGAATGTTATAGTGATGTCTATATCACTCTTTTTGTTCTGCTGAGAGACATGAGTAGCCAAAACAGAAGACAAGGCACTGACTTCTCACTCCTCGCTTAGTTCTTCTCTTTCAGTCTGTGTGTCTGGTTGCATCTTGCCTTGGTTCCTTTGCATGAAACCTATGTAACCCGATTTAAACTTTTCCTCTAACCTGTCGTCTTTTGACATCTCACCTCAGATCTCTCAGATTTATCACATGAGTTCTACAGAGATTTGTGTGGTAATTTCTGAGACTGGGAGTGAGGTAGGGGAAGAAAAAGGCGGGAGAGGTTTGGTCAGGAGACTTCTGGGCAGTCAGGTTGTTTTGGGAGGGATTTTGAATTCTGTATTGCTTTTAACATACATAACTGCAAATATTTGTAATATATTGTGTATATATGCTTGTAAATCATGCTATGCTATAAGTATAACTTGCTTAACTTCTATCTGACTGACTTCAGTCTGGTCAATTTAGCGGGACAGGGGGGCGGTTAGGGAGACAGGTAAAACGCAAACCAGTACATTTGGTGCTTTAACATGGGGCTAATTCAATTTTATTTATTTCTAATTAGGTTTGCAAGTTAAGATGAAGCTGTTATATCTTAAATTTATGGTGATTTACCCGTTAGGGGCTTCATATTTCTGTTGCTGGATGACAACCACAGTTGGTTGCTAGATTTTTTATATGATATGGAGAAAGCTTAAAGGAACCTTTCTGGATTTTGGAGACTATTGTCTTGGTTTGATTTGGTTTAATATTACTGAAACTATTACCAATTTGACTTTTAATAAGCCAGACAATATTACAACTCCTTTTTTGTCTTCTGTGTCTCTAATGAGACTTTTCTGACCAAAAATTGAATGTCCAGACCCCTGTATCAAGTTTTATGCATTTAATACAGTCGTCTGTTTATCATGTATGAATACAGCCCTAATAATTCTAGTTTTAGGACTAGCTGTAGCACTGTGTGTCAAAAATTCGAATGTGGTTTCTTTCAGAAAGCAGTTAGGCAAAGAGAAAAGGTAGATTTCTAAAGGTTCACAAATTCCTGAGATAGCACTGCAGGCTCAGAGCCGGAGAGAAGGAAAACAGTCTCTTTCTTATTCTGAAAACAACAACTTTCAAATTTCAATACCTCTGCCACAGAAGAAGAGAAATACAACGTAAGAGACTTAGCCAACTTACTTAGATCTCAATATAGCGACAAAAAGAGTTATGTAAAAATGGTTGCCAAGAAGAAATATGGCTCTGCAGAGTTTAAGAATGCTATTAAGATAATTTTATGTCTAGGCCAGGGACAGCTAGAGGAAGAGGAGAAGGCTGATACCCAGGATTCCAATGATCCTCTGAAAGAGGTCAGGGAAATTAGAAAGGAATATTCAAGGGAATCACAAGAGTCAATCCTAAAATGGTTAGGAAGGTGCGGTGCTATTAGTGCAAATGCCCCACAGGCCAGAGACAAGTCTGCAAAGCAACTAGGACCACTTGCAGAAGAGAGTGGAATTGACAAAGACCTAGCAACCACTGTCAGTAAGGTTAGAATGTGGACACGCCTCCTGTCAGCTGTAATAACGAAATATCCTTCCTGAGATGATTTGCTGTGGCCACCTAGGAAATAGAACACAATTGAGCAGAGAATTAAGCTTCCAAAGCAGTTTGCTGTGAAGAAAGTGTTTTGTGGAGATCACCATATACATGAGCTTGATGACATTCCTGTTGGAACAGGTCTCACAAAGAAGCTTATTAAACTTGCTCCTTAATCCTATGCTAATATATTGGCTAGCAGATTTCTAGCAAAGCACGATAATGGAAGACCTCTCATTGTTGGTGAATTCAATGACCAAATGATGCAGATAGAGGACAGCCTGGCGCATTCTGCCCTAGTCTCATAAAAATTATGGCTACAGTCTCATAAAAATTATGGCTACAGAGGTAAAAGTTGCCATTAAAGATAGTATGAAAGAACTGAAGGAGGGGCTTAAAACCTCCATATCGAATTTGACAAAGGATAGCATTCCTTAATCTTCTGAATGGGTGCATATTTCTGACATCAGAAGCAGGCACTCACGTCCTGCAAGGCAATTTTTGCCCAAGAGAAAAATTCTACACAGACATCAGCAATCACATGAGACATTTTGCATAATTCTGTGTGATCAATTTGGCGAACAAGTGAGATGGTCAATCTACTTTAGTTCTTTTGAAAAGAGTCAGGGAACGGCAGAGTGGCAGAAACAGAGGTAACAATGCCAGAAAAGTAATTGTCACTTCTTCAGTTCCCCAGAGTAAATTGCAATTATTCTAATAATTCTAATTTCTCCCACAATGACACCAGTCATTGCACACACCCCACATGCCATGTTCATCATTAGAGGTGCCCTGCCTCCAGCCAGGAGGAGGAAAGGGATAGTGGAGAAAACTGAATCTATTGGAATGTATTCATTAGGTGACATGGCAGTTCAAAAGTTCAGAAATACAGGGCTTTAGTTGATACAAGTGCTCAGTGTACTCTGTTGCCGTCCAATTGCAAAGGGACAGAGTCTAGAACTGTTTCTGGAATTACTGGTGGATCTCAAGAGTTAACTAAGTTGCAAGTTGGAATAAGTTTAACAGGTTAAGAGTGGAAGAAACATGCTATTGTAATTGGTCCTGATGCATCTTGCGTTCTGGGAATTGACTTTTTGAGACAAGATCATTTCAAAGATATCAAAGGTCATAAGTAGGTTTTTGGAAGAGCATCTGCAGAATCTGAGGATGGTAAATTGAAGCTGTCTATCAGACCTGAACTTTCAGATGAATCTGCAGTTGTGGGACATCATGACACAGAGGATCTGAAATTGCCAATTGCTACTCAAACTGTGCATCATATGCAGTGTAGAACTAACCATGACTCTTTGTTGCCCATTCATCAGCTGATTCGTCAACTGGAGAGTCAGGCTGTCATCAAGAAAGCCTCATTCACCTTTCAACAGTCCCATCTGGCCTGTGCGCAAGCTTAACAGAGACTGGTGCCTCACAGTAGTTTTCCATGCCCGCAATGAGGTGACTCCAACCATGTGCGCAGCTGTACCGGACATGTTGCAACTCCAGTACGAGCTGGAATCAAAGGAAGCCAAGTGGTATGCTACCATAGACATTGCTAATGCTTTCTTCTCTATTCCCATAGCCAAGGAGTGCAGGCCTCAGTTTGCATTCACCTGGAGAGGAATCCAGTACCAGTTCAACCGTTTGCCTCAGGGGTGGAAACACAGCTCAACCATCTGTCACTCAGTGATCCACAATGCACTGGAGAAAGGTAAAGCTCCAGAACACATTCAGTTCATTGATTACATCATTATGTGGGGCCAAACTGCTGAGGAAGTCTTCATGAAAGGTAACAAAATCATTGACATTCTGTTGCAAGCAGGTTTTGCCATTGAGACAACATCAAAAGACCAGTCAGAGAAATCCAATTTCTGGGAATGCAGTGGCAGGAGGGTTGCTATCACATTCCACAGGACGTGATAAACAAAGTCTCCACCATGGCAGTTCCCACAAATAAGAAGGACACTGTTTCTTTCTTGCGTGCAGTGGGACTTTGGAGACTACACATTCCTGGACTCGGTCAAATTGCCAAACCTCTACATGATGTGACTCATAAGAGAAACAATTTTGAGTGGGGACCTGAGCAACAAGCAGCCTTTGATCAGATAAAGCGAGAAGTTGTCCATGCAGTGGGCTTGGGACCTGTTTGAACTGTTCCAGACATTTTAAATGTTCTGTATATGACTGTGAGTGACAATGGTCCAACTTGGAGTCTTTGGCAGAGAGCTCCAAATAAGACACGTGGTCATCTGCTTGGTTTCTGGGGCCATAGCTACAGAGGTTCAGAGGCAAATTATACTTCAACAGAGATAGAAATCCTAGGAGCCTATGAAGGAGTGAAAGCAGCTTCTGAAGTGATTGGAACTGAGTCACAATCGCTTTTAGCTCCTAGATTGCCAGTTCTAAGCTGGATGTTCAAAGGCAAAGGTTCATCACTGCATCATGCCACAGATGCAACCTGGTCTAAATGGATGGTCCTGATAACCCAGTAAGCACAAATGGGTAATCTTGTTTGACTTGGTCTGGTGGTAGTGATCAACAATTGGTGGAAGTGATCAACAATTGGCGGAAGTGATCACCAATTGGCTGGAAGGCACTGTGATGGTTTGGTAGTTATCCGCCCCCTCAAGCTATGAAAATCACCCAGACTAGACTCAGACATCTGGAAAACAAGGACTGAAGCTATATTTGCAGTTTAGCACAATATACAAGCAGATATATACACAATATACATGAATATTTACAGAAATATACAAATTAAAGGTAATAAAGAAACACAACACCCCTTCCAGAAATCGGAGTCCCCAGGAGGGACTCCAAATCACCCTTCCACCTTCTTTCCACCCCTCAACCTTACCCCAGAATCTGCCTTACGTGCAAGTTAAGTTTGGAGGATTGGCAAGGCAGGTTAGAAACAGCAGAACAGCAGAAGCTCAGAAGACACAGTGACTCCCAGAGATTCTGTCTTATCTACCAGAGACTCTATCTTATCTATGTTTGTGTCCTTGTTCTTATACATCTCAGCAAGCCTGTGAGTGAAGTAGACATCACCATTGTTTTCTTTTCTCAGCCTTAATCCAATTTTTTTCATTAAAATTTTCCTTTTCATTAAAATCTTCCATTTCATTAAAATAGCCTCAAACTAGCACAGGCACAGGGTGTACAACACCTCCAGAGGAGAGAGTAACTCATGATGAAGAAACTCCTGCTTATGGTGACTTCTCTGATCAGGGCAAGAACTATGCTTTGTTCACAGACGGTTCCTGTCGTGTTGTTGGGAACAAGCGAAGATGGAAGTCAGCAGTCTGGAGTCCTACCAGGAGAGTTACAGAAGCGAGAGATGGAGAAGGAGAATCCAGTCAATTCGCTGAGGTAAAAGCTGTCCAACTTGCTCTTGATGTGGCTGAACGTGAAAATTGGCCTATCCTTTACCTCTACACCGACTCGTGGATGGTAGCCAATGCTCTATGGGGTTGGCTAAAGGACTGGAAAAAGAATGGTTGGCAGAGGAAAGGAAAGCCTATTTGGTGTGCTGATCTATGGCAGGACATCGATGCACAACTGGAGAGAATTCCAGTGAAGGTGCGGCACGTAGACGCACACATGCCCAAAAGCAGAGCCACTGAGGAACATCAACACAACCATCAGGCAGATCAAGCTGCTAAAATTTCTCAAGTTGACACCAACTCTGATCTTGACCTTGATTGGAAACACCGAGGTGAACTGTTCTTAGCTCGGTGGGCCCATGATTCATCTGGACATCAAGGCAGAGATGCAACATACCGATGGGCACGAGATAGGTCAATTGACTTATCCATGGACGCTATCACCCAAGTCATACATGATTGTGACATCTGTGCTGCTATTAAGCAAGCTAAAGGAATCAAACCCTTATGGTATGGTGAGCAATGGTCCAAGTACAAGTATGGTGAAACCTGGCAGACTGACTACATCACTTTGCCTCGTTCTTGTTCTGGTAAGCAGTATGAGCTAACAATGGTAGAGGCCAGCACTGGATGGTTGGAAACCTGTCCAGTTCCACATGCTACTGCACGCAACACCATTCTTGGTTTGGAGAGACAAATCATGTGGAGACATGGAACTCCAGAGAGAATTGAATCAGACAATGGCACTCATTTCAAGAACAATCTTGTGAAAAACTGGGCCAAAGAGCACAGTATTGAGTGGATCTACCACATACCCTGATATGCACCATCTTCAGGAAAGGTTGAACGCTACAGTGGTTTGGTGAAAACCACCCTAAAAGCCATGGGGGGTGAAATTTGAAAAACTGAGACAGGCATCTAGCACAAACAACCTGGTTAGTAAATAGTAGGGATTCTGTAAACAGAACAGGACCTGCACAATCAGATTTGGTCCAAACAGTGGATGATGATAGTTCCTGTTGTACATGAAAAGAATCTCTTAGGAAAAACTGTTTGGGCATTTTCTTCTTTGGGCAAAGGGAAACCTGTCCAAGGCTGGTTTTCAGATGAAGGTTCTGGTCATACATATTGGGTAATGCAAGAGAGTGGTGAAATCCAGTCTATTCCACAGAGAAATCTAACTTTAACTGAGAGACTTTAAAATTCAGAGTGTATAATACAAGTTGTTAGGAGATTCTGTTTTAAATGCTAAGTGGAGTCCAATGGAAGAATCTATGAGAAAATCTACAGTATGTGAGCATGAACCCAATGCCACCTGGGAGTCCCTGTTCTCGTCGCATCTGTGAAGAGACAAACTGCTTCCTGTTTTCTGAGCTTTTGAATCACCTACATCTAAGAGAGACAGAATGAAATGTAAAATAAAAATATGAACTTGTACTATTCATTATTGCAAATATTGGTTTAGGTTAGCCAGAAAGCTCTCAGCAAAACACACTGAGTGATATAGAGGGGTAGATTGTGCTGATTTGAGGATAATTGTAATACTTTAATGGGAGAAATTAAATCCTTGGCTGTGAGAAGAAAATAATAGTAATGCCTATATCACTCCTTTTGTTCTGCTGAGACACGAGCAGCCAAAATAGAAGATAAGGCACTGACTTCTCACTCCTCACTTAGTTGTTCTTCTCTTGTGATCTGTGTGACTGGTTGCATCTTGCCTTGGTTCTTTTACATGAAACCTATCACAGTATCACAGTATCGCAAGGGTTGGAAGAGACCTCAGAGATCATCAAGTCCAACCCATCACCACAGCCCTCAAGATTAGACCATGGCACTAAGTGCCATGTCCAAACATGCCTTGAACGCCTCCAGGGACGGTGACTCCACCACCTCCCTGGGCAGCCCATTCCAGTGACAAATTACTCTCTCAATGAAGAACTTCCTCCTCACCTCCAGCCTAAACTTGCCCTGGCGAAGCCTGAGACTGTGTCCTCTATGTAACCCCATCTAACCTTTTCCTCCAACCTCCTTGTCATCTTTTGATATCTCACCTTAAATCTCTGCAGATTTATCATGTGAGCTATACAGAGATTTATCTGGTAATTTCTGAGATTGGGACTGTGTGCTGGTCTGAGGTTAATTAGAATATTTTAATAGAGAAAATTGCACTATAGGCTGTGAAAGGATAACATGGTGATGTCTACTTCACTCATATGCTTGCTGAAAAATTTGTTTGGGAACAATAACCAAAACATTAGATGAGTCAGTCTCTGTTGCTTACTGGGAGAGCAGTTCGAGCAATCTAGCAGCTTCTGGCTCTGGTTCCTCTGCCAATTAATATTCACTAACCACTTTTCTTCTAACCCCCCTGGCCGATCCTCCTGATTTACCTTGCATGTAAGGCAAAGCTTGGGCTAAAGTATAGGGGTGGGGAGAAGGTTGGTTGGGAGCCCCTCCTGGGGTCTCTGATTTCTGGGAGGGGAGTTGTGTTTCTGTGTTACCTTTAACTTGTATATTTCTGTAAATATTCCTGTATATAGTGTATATATCTGCTTGTACATTGTGCTGAGCTGTAAACAGATCTTCATTCCTTAACTTCCAGCCTGTTGAGTTCTAGTCTGGGTCATTTTACAAAGTGTGGAGGGGCAGGGAACTCCCAAACCTTCACATACTGAGAGGGGAGAAGAAAAGGAGTGGAGGGCATGGTGAGGGGATGGGAGCCTTCTGGGTAGTCAGGTTGTTTCAAGAGGGACTTTGAATTTCTGTATTACTTTTAACTTATATATAACTGCAAATACTTGTAATATATTGTGTATATACGCTTGTAAATTGTGCTATGCTATAAATATAGCTTCCTTAACTTCTAGATGACTGAGTTTATTCTGGTGAATTTGGGGGGTAGGGGAGGGGGGTGGTGTAGAGTGGCCAGTAACACCCAAACCACTACACAGGTACATCTCCTAATGGCTCTCTATCTTAAGCACACAGACAGGCTCCTTCTAGTCTTATTTGTGTCACTCGGATTCCTAATTCATTCAATTGGTATGATTTGCATGACATGAAGAAACCATAATCTCTGCAATCCTGTTTGATCACTGAAATGTGCCTAAGAAACACCAAGGATTAGACTCCTTCTCAGTCTTCCTGATTCTGACCATTAATGCTAGCACAGAAGCTCTATTCCCACAGTACTGCAGCAGAAATAAAATGTTTTTAAATTAACTTATCATTAGCTCCCACCAGCTATTTACTTATAAAACTGATTCAGGAACATCTTTGAAGCTGACTCTTCAAAAGATGAAGCACATGAAGATTCAGAGCATTTCCTAGTACAAGAAGAACTACAAAATTTGAATTACAAATTACTCCTTTACAAAGGCCATGATACTGTTTCTGTTGAGCATTTCACTGTTTAAACTTATCCAACATTTTATGGAAGGTATCTATCTAAACTGTCAAAATTATTACATGGAAAGCTTGGAGAAAGAAGGCTGATAGGAGGATTAAAAATATAGAGTATGTTTCCGGAAGTGATTACACAGACTGATGCACTGGATGAAAAGAGGTTTGTCCAGAAGGGCCAGATCATAGAAAATGTCTTTTAACAAAACTGCTGACTTGAATGGTGCTTGAGAGACAGCTGCACAGTGAGAATCAGGCTAGAGAATCTTGATGAAAAAGATCATAAAGAAATAAGAAGTTTTTCCTGACTTGAGTCAGTTCAGACATGGTAGCCAATATCAGTCTATACAGTATCAGAAGAAAAGTCAGAGACACTGGAGCAACATACATTTTCCAGGTAGGTTGTGGATGCTCCCTCCCTGGAGGTGTTCAAGGCCAGGTTAGACAAGGCCTTGAGTGACCTGTACTAGTGGGAGGTGTCTCTGCCTACGGCAGGGGGTTGAAACTAGATGATCCTTGAGGTCCCTTCCAACCTTACCATTCTATGATTCTATGATTCTATGATTTTCTGTGTTTATTGTCATCTATGCTTTATGCATCTTTACAGTGTTAGATTTATAGCAGCTGTTTTTGGACAGAGTAGTGACCAGATATCTCCTCACACTGCATTTGCAATGACTCAAAGTTATGTTCAAAAGTCGTTTATAGTTGTTTACTGTATTCATGCACATTGGCTTATATTGGGTTCAGAGTATTAGTACTTTTCTTCAGATAATTCACATAAAAACCTTGGGTTTTTTTTTTTTTCTCTTTCATGCTAAAATATCATAGTCTATCAATAAACAACCCAGAAAAATAACTAGAAATGCATGACACCAGTGGTAACTCACACTAGCGTGGAAAGCCAGCCTCCTGGCAAGAGATGAAACCTAATATCACCACAGAAAGTTTTTCACACAAACATTCAAAGCTATATTTTTCCACCAAAGTCGATATTCAGTTACAGAATAAATTAGGTTGTGAGGTTTTTGGGGGAAAACTGAAAGTGCAATTAATGTCTTTAATAGGTACACCAAAGCAATATCAATTAAATGTGATGTACCTTATAAATTTGGTACTACAGTGTCTCAAAGCGACTGGACTGAATGGTTTTTCTTTCTTTTCGTTATATAATCTCTGCTGTCTTCATAAAGAATTTTAGTTATTTTTCTTCCCCAGTTATTGCTAATGTAAAGCCAGAATTTTCACAAAGTTGGTTTTGGTTATAGAAAGTTTTCTCCTGAAATCTCATTTTCCATCTCCTGTTGGAACTGAAAGACAGTATCTCAAAATGTCCTCTGGAAATCCCAAGTCACGTATTTCCCATGTTCCAGTTCATGCACCCATCACACACTCATCACTGGTCACTGTCCAAAAGGAAGAGCACCTCTCACAGAAGCAATAGCACTTCCAGGTGGTTGAAAGATTTCTGTGCTGAAGAATGCGTGCGGATGTTTGTGAGAGAAGCTGCAAGACTGATTACGGTGCAGAAACATGATAGAAGAGGAAGTTAGAAAGCTCTGATCCCTTCACTTTGTCACCAGACAACATAGCATTTGGTTCATAGCTGTTGCTTTTGGACAGAGTAGTGACCAGATATCGCCTCACTATGCATTTGTAATAACTCAAAGTTACGTTCAAAAGCCATTTATAGTTGTTTACCATATTCGTGCAGATTGGCTTATGCTGGGTTTTGAGTATTAGTAGTTTGCTTCAGGCAAGTCACATAAAAAGCTTGTATGTTTCTGACAACAGGACAGGTGGCATTGGAGTGTTTTCCCCATCATAGCATGGAATAGTAGCTTTCCTTCATGGTCAAGGTCTGAGTCAGACAGGTAACTGAGCATCAGTGACTTAGTACCTTGAAGCCCTTGCCATGTCTTCCTGGAGACTGTACCTCAATGTGAATAATCATCAGAGTAAAAGCATGGTAGCCATGGACACCCTGTTAGAAAAGGGAAGAAGTATTATAGTAATAGTTACAGGATTCTTCAATTAAGTATAAAGCTGCATGGTCAGCTAAAGAAATTATTTTTTAGCTTAATGAAGCATTTCCCTGCACTTAGCTACCATGGGCATGCCAAACATTTATTAGCTGATGCAAGATCAAAGCTGCAGCAAGCAGATGATTGCTATGCAGCATCTCTACAGTTTCAGCTTTGACATTTTGCAGTTTTTGTATAGCAACCAAGTAAGTGTGAATGGCTCCTGCCTCAAAGATTACAGCCAGCCACACAGAACATCAGTAAGTGTGTTTTAAGCAATGACTACTCTCTTGTATGATCCACTTATTCTCACTGAGACAGGAGTCAGAAAAGATGGTGTTTGCATGAGACAGATTCAGCTATCTGTCACAGCAGCTTGGCAGAGTGGTGGCTTGCCCGTGTCCAGGCTTCCCCCA
>VWZE01022109.1:14649-26564 GCA_013396675.1 Eubucco bourcierii | reverse complement strand
CTCAGTCTGTCCTCATAGGAGAGCTGCTCCAGCCATCTGATCATCCTTAAAGAGGCAGGAGGAAGATGTAAACTAGGTGTCAGGAAGTTCTTACAGTGAGGGTGGTGAGGCACTGGAACAGGTTGCCCAGGGAGGTTGTGGCTGCTCCCTCCCTGAAGGTCTTCAAGGCCAGGTGGGATGAGGTCTTGAGTGACCTGTACTAGTGGGAGATGTCCATGCCTGTGGCAGGGGGCTGGAACTAGGTGATCTCTGATGTCCCTTCCAACCTAAACCATTCTATGATTCTATAAGTGAAATACTGTCAACAAATTTACCATTCATCAGTAATACTCAAAGACATTACCTCTGAACTTACACTGTATCTCTAAACCTAAGTAGCTCTTCGTACAAAAACTGTGACCACTAGCCAAAAAAGTCAGAGACTGATTTTAATTTTAAGTTGGGCCCTATTTTTCACATGCAACACCATATGTTGGGAAGACAGTAGAATTCTTGGAACTCTGAGGAGTTTATTTTGATTTGTTGTTTTCTATTTTCATCTAAGCATACTCAGGCAAGACTATTTGCAGTTAATGGGACCTCAAAACACCTTCTTGTTGAAACTAGTAGCTAAAGAAGATAAGCAGACAATTTGAAAGCAGTTTCCAAATATCTGCACAGATGTCCAACTTTCAAGAACTTTTTAAACTGAGATACAAATATATCACAAGAACCCATGACTAAAACTGAAGTTTGAAATAAATACAAATTGCAAATATAATTCAGCTCCCTAACAGTGATTTTAACAAAGCATTGCAACACAAGGGAAGTGGTTCATTAGTCATCAACTTTAAATTGGATGTCCTTCTGAAAGATATGCTCTAACTCAGCCACAAATTATTGAAGCTGATGGTTTTCAATTACATAGCACAGAAAATAATAACCTTCTCTGCAGGAATTACTAAGTAACATTTGATGACTTCCATTATGCAAGACTCAGAAAAGATTGATCATAGTACTTCCAAAATTTGCATGTTAGGTCTGTGTTTTCTGACTATATCATAGATTGGGAGTTGGCCCATAGGGAGCTGAACTGCTGAATTAGAAGTTACCACCATATTTACATTGCGTTGTTCTTATAGTCACACTTTCAAGTTTAGTTAGATCACTCAGAATATTCTTTTCATGCTGAAAAGGTGACACACCCAACTGTAATATGTTTAGCCTTCTTTTACAAAGGATATCCTTAAAGTCTAGTATTAATCTGATAATACTGGAAAAACATACTGCCTGAAAAGGGAAAAATGCTAACCACAATATTGTAGGTAGCGTTCAACCCTGCAACTTGTCTCACTCTGCATTGAACATGTCTTTTTGTTTATTTCAAATTATATATACTTGTTTTCATGCTTGCATAAGGCTAGTGAGTTCTGAGAACTCTGCCATTTTAAACTCTGTCTGTCTTCCCTTAACAATTATTCATAAATGCCGGTTTTATTTTCTACAGTCTTTTGTTTTTTTCTATTAAAAACTCCTCTGACTGTAACCAACATTCTGTCTCATTCTGCTCTGGTTTGCCTCCAGGCTTGTTTGGCTATATAAAATTCTGTTTCCACCTACTGGTACAATTCTTCAGAAGTATAAATCTCTCCTAGCTTATTTACAACATTCAAAATAATTTATTATGGTCTTGCATTTAGGGAAGTCAAACGTTATGTGATAAGAGTTGCCATTATTCCAAGAGAAAAATCAGGTGACAAAAAGCCACAGGTTGGGAAAAACTAACATTTCATTGCTAAATTCTATGATTTTCAGTTATTTCATTTACATATTACCACAATTATACTAATGTTAGAAGTCCCTAAATAATGCCTAGGGAACTTACACTTCAACATTTTAAATAATCTGTTCAGTCCTACCTGATAAATTTAAAAGCAGAGTTTAATTCTGCACAAGTCCAGAAGTGGTGATATTAACTCTGGTTCTGTGACTTGGTAGCTATTACTCCCCTCCTGGGTCTGCACTTGGCAGTCTCAGTCTTTCCTCAACATAGCATCCTGAAAAACAACGGTCATTTCTCCTTTCAACAGCCTTCCTCAGCAACCGTCAGTTATTCTTCAAACTGATGTGAGTGCACTGTATATTATAGACTGACAGTTGCTTATTCACACCTTGCATTCAAAGGAGAAGCATCATAGGAAATTCCTAATGACAGTTGTGCAGAATCTTTAACACTGAACAATGGCGAATGTTTTGACTAATGACAAAGTACTAGACAACAGGTCATTTGAGGAGCAAAAACTGTGTGTCGGTGAGCTCATGAAATGACACACACCAAAGAGTAGCTTTTAGACCTGGAAAACCTGAAAAAATATAAGTTGAAGAGCAAAAAAAGCTTCTGAAACTGTTTTTCTACCAGACCATTATGGTAACACAAAATAATTATTTTGTAGGTAAATAGGTCGGTGCGCAATAAAATGCTTTAGGGACAGACTAATCCACCATGAAGGTTAAGCAGTCTCTATGGCCTCAACTCACCTGAGGTGTTGCAAACCCTCCTCAGTAGATAGCAGAAACACAAGTGAACACCACAGCATCTTCAGCTCAGGGCAGCACTGTGCTCACAGTAAGTATTTTGTGTTCTCAAGGCCAGTGACGACTTATATCATCAGTGCTGGTTGCCTCAACCACTTAGCATATTTACTCAGTCCAGAGAAAAGGTATTATCATCCAGTAAGTACATTGACTTGTGATTTATGGTGTTACTTTCTGAGTAGTTTGAGGAGAAGAATTAAAGGTGAAGAGATTGATTTTACTGTGTTTGGAAAGCTGCAACTTTGAAAAAGACCTGAGGGTTTTGGTTGATAGTCACCTGAATGTGAGTCAGCAGTAATACAAGGTGGCTAGGAAGGCCAATGGCATTCCACCTTGTGTTAGAAATGCTGTGGTTAACGGGAACAGTGAAGTGGTCATTCCCCTGTACTCAGCACTGGTGAGGCCACACAGTGAGTATCTCATTCAGTTCTGTGCATTTTACTGTAAGAAGGACAGTGAGGTGCTGGAGCATGTCCAGAGAAGGGCAATGAGGCTCTTGAAGGGTCTAGAGCATACGTCCTTGTGAGGAAGCTGGAATTGTTCAATCTGGAGAAAAGGAGGATAAGAGGAGACCTTATTGCTCTACAATTACCTGAAAGGATGTTGGAATAAGGAAGAGGGCAGCGTGTTCTGAAGACATCAGCTTCCCTCCTGATGTATTGGGTTTGGCTGAGCTGGAGTTAACTCCTCTCAAAGTATCTTCCTAGTCTTGTGTTTTGCAATGCTGTAGCTGGGGGTTGATAACACACCACTGTTATTGTAGTGGAAGGGGTAATTAATTACTACGAGATTATATTTTTAGAATATTAATAGACTTTATTAATATTAAATATTCAGAACTTGTGGCATCCCAATCACCAAAATGATAATAGTAACAGGTTCTTGCATCGTTATGAAAACTATATACAGGTTATAATAGGATCTAAAAATAACTAATTGAATATATATATTAATTGAACTCTACCAAACTGGCAGAGAAAGCTTTGCAGTCAGTGTACCGCTTGCAGTCAATACACCGCTTGCTCACTAGATGGACACAAGGAGAAACTTTCTGCTTATGGCAGAAGGCAATTAACGATTATTAGAGGCTTTTGGTATTTACTCAGAAAAAATAATATTATTTGACATTACCCAAAGCTTGTGGTGGGGTTGCTGTCAGTAGCTGTTAGAGGCTTTAGAGTTTCCTCAGGTTTCTGGGCACTGGAGAAAGGAGACAGATGATCTCTGACCTGTTCCTGGCTTTCTGGAAAATTTGTGTTACCTCTAAGCCTTCCGTCTGGGCAGAAGGCTTTCAGGTGCAGGCAGGATGTCTTGCAGTGCGCAGTTTGGGCACGGTGTCATGCCGGTTATGCAGGCTGAATGCGTGACAGGAATCAGAGCCTCAGCTCAGGATCAGTAAGGCAACAAAGCAGGCACGGATGCAATAGCAGGCACACCTTGTAATGGCAAAGCGCACACAGTGCTCCCCACTGATCTCCTTTTATCCAATACAGCCCAAGACTAATGGACCTTTGGCCACAGGATAGCCAATCAAATGGCAGTTATCCAAGATATGACCATATTGGGTGAAGTCATAGGCTTGCTTTACCCTTTTTTGGGCAGAACATGGGCCTTGCACAAGGCAACTGTGTGCACCTTGTTTACCGCAGTTGCTGGGCAGGCCACAGACACCAGACTCAGTGGCTCCAGCTTCTTTGTCCTTTTTCCTGCGGTTACTCTTCCCAAAACAGAAGGAAGGAGAGCAGAAAAACACACCTGGGCAAACCAGGACATGTACAAGCCTAATTTGGCCTGCTTAGGCCTACCACAACAGTTATGTCTACTGCTGTGTTTTTCCAATGTTTCCCTACCCCAAGAGTATCCTGAGGGGTGGGCAAGATGTTGGGAGAGGACACAGCCAGGTAGGCCAGCTGAAATTGGCCAAAGGGGTACTCCATGCCATATGACATTGGTTTAGATTAAGAACTCAGTGAAAGAGCAAGTGTGGGATATTTGTCCATGGCATCAGTCCTCCAGAACAACCACTACATGTGTCAGAACTCAGCTTCCAGGAGTGACCAAAGATATTCTACTAATGGGAAGCAGAGAATAACATCTAATTGCTTTTGCTTCAAAGTGCAATCTTTGCTTCTGCCTAACATTATTAAATTGCTTTTACCTTATTACAAGCTTTCTGTTTATTTTCTCCTTCTCCCCTCTCCATCTAAGAAGGGGAGTAATAAAATGGATTTGATGGACATTTGGCCCCCAGCCAGGGCCAAACCACCACACCTGGTCATGTTGAGGGCTGATGCAGTGCACTATCTACTCCTGCTGCTAAAGCCAGGAGGAAGATCCTGCTTATGCTGATCTTCTCAGGAAAATCAGCATAAGCTGGAGCTAGGAGAAGACAGACTACAGAGAGGGGAGAAAGTGAGACTGATGGAATCAGGCTGCCCCCAAGGCATGCCTGTGCCTTACAAAAGAAGGACACTTAGGAATTTTATGAGGTTACTCAAAGGCCTATAGCAATGTCTTCAAACCTGGGTGTCTGAAGTTGTGGTTCCTAAACACAGACAGTGTGTACCTTCAACAGAGAAGTGAGTTGCTTGTTGCTTCAGAAAACAAACTCACTCTGCCTACTTCAAGGAGGCACTTAGGTACTTAATATCTACCTTGAGAGGATCTCAAGCTGTTATGTAACTAAATGCCACCAAAAGTAATAGGTTTTATCTCTCCAAGCCCCTTTGGAAGCTCCAGCATGATAGGGGAAATTAAAATAGATCATCCAGTTGTAGCAGTAGCAGAGGAGTCTGAATTTCTTCTTAGTTACAGTAGGATTTGTTCAAATCACATTTGAGAGAAATGTGCCTCAATTACTTAGTCCAGCTCAGTGTCCAGGACTAGTTTTCCAGCTGTCTGAACAACGTGAAGACAGAAGAGAGAAATCACCCAGCCTAGCCAGATATAACATTTATTTCTGAAAGGACCTGAGTACTACAATTGTGAGTTGAGTGAACCATGAAAGTGGAATCTGGTTTTATTTCATTTGCAAGAGTAATTGCTGCAAGTCACTATGTTCAGTTTTGGGCTCCACACTACAAGTAGTACATTGAGGTGCTGGAGTGTGTTCAGAGAAGGGTGATAAAGATGATGAAGAATCTAGAGAACAAGTCTTAAGAGGCGCAGCTGAGGGAATGAGGGTTGTTCAATTTGGAAAAAAAGAAGGCTCAGGGGAGATCTCACTGGGGGAGATTTCCTTTCAATCTTTGAAAGGAGGTTGTGGTGAGGAGGTTGTCAGTCTCAAGTTACAATTGAAAAGACAGGAAGAAATGGCCTCAGCTTGTGCCAGGGGAGATTTAGATTAGATATCAGAAAAAAAATCCTTCACCAAAAAGGTTGTGAGGCGCTTGAACAGGCTGCCAAGAGAAATGGTTGAATCACAGCCCCCAGAGGTGTTTAGATGTGTAGATGTGATGCTTACAAATGTAGTTAACTTGTGGACTAGGCGGTGTTATGCTAACAATTGGACTCAATGATCTTAAAGGTTTTTTCCAAACTAAAGAAGTCCATGATTTTATGATTCAGCATAAGCTACTGCTTTTAAACTGCAGGCCATCACATTATTATGAATGAAAGAACCTTATTTGCATTAAGACCTGCATAGATGGTTACAGCAGAAGTACAGAGATTTAATTTGAGTAAGTTGCACCACTCTCTCCAGCAAAGGAAAAGTTTTATTTTTTAACATAAAATTGTTCTTCTATTTATACTGTAAATCAAAGGCACTTACTGTAATGCAGAGTAGCAGGAACATCACCCAAATAATTTTGACATGTATCAACTCCCAGCCTTTGCAGACTATGCTTTTTCTATAAAGTGAAATTGTATCATCAATAGAATGCAACACACACTCATACAATATGAATTTACAGCAGAAAGTGTAACTCCTCTCAGCAGTGGGTATAAATGTATTATTAAAGTCAGAGCAATCATTTTCCTAATGCCATGAGCGAAAAGCACATGCTAACTATATCAATTAAAACACCAGTCACAGAGAAAAAGCACAAATACACTTTTTTCTGGGCTTGTGAAAGATACCTTTTACCTATCCAGAAGAGAGAACAGGATAATGCTGCTTACACTTGCTGAACAACTCTGTCTCCATCACCAGGCTTCAAGCAGAAGGAGAAGTTAAACAACAGCCCTGTCCTTTCCTCCTGCTTTCCCTTGTGGGCACTTGGTTGATTTGCATATTTAAAACAAAACTTTTTCTCCTGTTTGTTTTGATGGAATGTACAGTTGATTTTTTTCTTGTGCTCAGGCTGTGAGGACAAGAAAGCTGTCCAAAGCTGTCCAAAGCCCAAAGCCGAGTAGCCAATTTTTTCCCTGTACAGTGGACTGAAGTTAGAGAGTAGTTGCTGATACTTGAAAATCCAAGTGGCAAAAATAACAGCTACTAAGTGGCTCTACAAATGGGTAAGATGAGCTTCACCCTCATCTTCCCCACAAAGACATTTTAAATATCTATTCCTGAGCTGGAGCCCATTAATCTTGACCTCTGATCAGGGTGCCTTTCCAAATTCACTCACTCTTCTAACCAAAGCGCAGAACAGAAATCTCTTGCTCATGCCTAGAGGCAAGTAAGTACGGATGAAACACTGTACAATACTGAGTAACATTGGCAGACCTGAAGTCTTTAGCTAGAAATTAATCTAAATCAATCTCTGGAGGTGCTTATGAGTAATTTCAGAGTCAACTTCCTTCCAAGGGCATTTGTTAGTTGTCTGTTCTTTCTGCTAGCCTCCAGCGCAAGCTAACTGTTAGAAGTAATTCCCCTTGGACTGTCTACTCCTACCTTTAACCAGAACTGATTGATTTTTTTTTTTCCTTTTCTTTTTTTAGGAATTACTGAATTTTATTCTTATTTCCCTCCTGAAATCTGCTGAAGAGTTTCAGGTTCACCCAATAGCAGGACGGATCATACGAATTCAGATTAAATCCCTGGTATACAAAAGATTCATCAGTCTTCTGAGAAACAGTTGAACAGAGTCATATTGCTGCTCCTTAGAGATATTGCCAAGGTCTATTTTTTTTTCTCAAGTACACATATATGCAGATTCTCACTCCTTTTCTCTCTCAGAAGAAAAGAGCAGCAAGCACCCATACTGAATTCTGCATACTGCAAGAGAAGCAAGCATCTGTACTGCATTTTGTCGAGGTCTCAAGCCTTCAATATACACCTGTTTTGACAGTGCTTACATGTGGCTAAGCCCAAGTATTTTCAGGTTGTGCATCCTTTTAGTTGTTCTCTTCCTACTCAAACTGTGGCTGTTTCTGCCTGCTTACACACTTTACAGTCCCTTCAAGACACTGATGTGACTCAGCTTTGATGTCAAGACTTTGCTTCAGTTCATATTATGGAGATAACAGTTCTGCAGTACAGTGAGTAGATCTTTACCTTTTAGGTCTTTACCTCAACTGAGAGTGTTACTGTGGATCACCTAAAAAACAGAACTGTGTCCTTCTTCAGTGAGGCCCAGGTTCTGCTTCTTTATATGTTAATATATGCTACGTAGTTTATGGTTGAGTTATAAAAATGAGAGATAATAAGTTTTACCTTTCTTAATTAATGTTATTATCTTACAAATTATTATCACCGTGCAAGTCAAATCACAGCTTCTCACTCTTGCAATAATTATTTAGACTGGGTAGCCCCATGATAATTTCAGTTTCAAGACAAAAAAGAATATGGTCAAAGACACCACTGCAAGTATAAATGGGGGTATTTCATGAAATTAAAGGCTGGTGAAATATCAAATGAAAGCTGGAAAATAGCCTCCAAAATTGGCCCAAATTCTAGGAGATAGAAACTACTTCATCCAAAGCTACAATAAAGCTTTGTGTAATACATTGCTCAATCTCTCTGAAGAAATTTTAAAAAATAAATTAAAAAGCACTGAAAAACTATCCAGCTTATAAAATGTCATCTACCATTTCTGGTGTGCTACCTTGGAACACAGTGCCTCAGGATGACCTGATAGCTGAGTATACAAGTCACATCACAGGAGATGGTTTCAACTAGTTTAGAAATTAGGACTCATAACTTTGAGAAAGCCATTTATGTTTCTTGTTTGTCTATTCAACAATTATAGGTTTGTCTTCACAACACACAAAACCAAGATTTTAAAATGTATTTAAATCCTCATTACTCTGAGTTCACTGTATCCTTTGATGAATGAATTAGGAACCCTTGGAGAGAGATGCATAAGAGGGAGTAATCTTTCCTAGATTGTGCAGTGTTTTAAACTAGCCATGAAGGGAAATGATTGACTGTCAGCATGTTCAATTAAAGAGTTGTAAATGTGCAAGACTGGTCTAAACATTTCTATGAAAAAAATCTGCTTTATTGAAGTGCATATTGCAAAAGAAAAAATAATTCATTTGCAAAAGGAGTTGTTAGAGGTCATAGAACTTTCAAATATAAAAAGGTAGTGACCCATTAAAAGTCAATAGCAGCCGCATACAGTGAAAATGTTTCAGCCAGTTCTATTTAAAGATAGTCTTGGCAAAAAGGAGAATGTGCTCCATACCACATGCATCTACAAGAAGATGTGCTTGCTAATATTTTTCCTTCTCTGTGGTTTTGGTCATAAGTAGTGCTGGGCCATGATGCCAATTCTGCTTCACTTTGTTCTTCACCCCTTGATAGGTAGACTGAAGTTCTACTGCCTGGATTTTCTCGGTTGCATAGAGGCAGAGAAATGCGTTTCCTGACTTTGGGTTTTACATACAAAAATCAGTGATAGCAATGTATGAGGGAGTACACTAATCTGGTTCACTGGATGGCAATGAGGAGTAGTTCTGCTTTGAGATAAGCATAAGGTTTTGTATTTCCATAGGGATTTTGACTATTATTCCATAATGTAACCCCAGTCAGGTTCGCAGAAGCTCAGAGTTTAAGTTCTATAACTCATCATCTAAGGATTCGCATAGCTTCAGCATAGCAGACTTAAACAGCATTTCTGCACAAACATGAAAACTGAGGAAAAGCTTCAAGGGAAAAAACAGTAAGGAGAGAGGTTAGTTGTATTATGCCTTGCTATAATTTTAAAATAAGGTTTTCCTGAGAGGTGGCAACTGGTACTGGTGCTACTCCATGAGATTCTTTCAGATAGCGCAGAACTTCTCCCACTAAGATGACTGACTTCATTGATTTAACAGAAACATGGATATGAAATAACAGATTATACTGTGCTTGATGACCACTGCAGAAGGCTTTCAGAATATGGGCCTGTAACACTTTGGGGCAGATATTGATGATTTTGTTACCTACATGTAATTCAGAAGAGGTAGTCTGGGCCACATTGCTCTAATGAAAAAAAAAAACCAACAAAACAATCAAACTACAACAAAAAAAAAACCTGTCAAGGCTCTAGAAGTGCTCTACAGTCTTTTGCAAGTCCTTTTAATGTTAATGAGCTCAGAGTTGTTTCGGTGACTGTGTTTTGGTTAATGCAAAAATTGTTCTACAAGAATATCACCAATGCTTTCTGAAATTTAAAGGTAGTTTCTGTTACATCAAACCAGGAATATTAAAGTACTGGTCAAAATTATTCATACTTTTCTGAGTTGCAAAAGCAGAGATACTAAAAAAGACATTTCTGTCATCCTGCCATTCCTTTCCTGTCTTGTATCAGCTTTCCACTGAAATACACAGCTAATTCCATTGAACTAATCTTGATGTGAAGCCATATAAATAAAAGAACAAGGGCCTCAAGTTTGCAGCCTGTGATTTTCATTTTCTATGAGAAAAAACCTGATAAGTCAAAACTAAACTGTGACTTATAAAAACATAGAACAACTTCAGTTGAAGTGATCTTAAAGATCATCCAGTTCCAATCCCCATGCCATGGGCCTGGACACCTCCCACTAGACCACATCGTTCAAAGCCTCACCCACCCTTCCAAAGACGAGGCATTGACAACTTCTCTGGGCAACCCATTTCAGTATCTCACCACCCTCACAGTAATGTCTAATTTAATGTCTAACCTAAATCTACTCTCTTCTAGTTTAAACCCATTATCCCCTGCCTTATCACCACTGGTCCTTAAATATAATCCCTCTCCAGCTTTCCTGTAGGCCCCCTTCTGGTACTGGAAAGCAATTATAACCACTCTCCAGAGCTTTGTCTTCTCCAGGATGGACAAATGCAATTCCCTCAGCCTGTCCTCAGAGCAGAGGTGCTCCAGCCTTCTGATCATCTTTGTGGCCCTCCTCTGGAGCCTCTCCAACGGATCCGTGTCATTCTTGTGTTGGCGTCTCCAGAGCTGGGTACAATATCCCAGACAGGGTCTCACAATAGATGAGTAGAGGGACTGAATCACCTCACTTGAGCTCCTGGGCACATTGCTGTTGATGCAGTTGAGGACATGGATGACTTTTTGGGCTGCCAGCACACATTACCAGCTCATGTCTCAAGTCCTTCTCTGCAGGGCTGCTCTCAATCCAGCCTATACTTTCACATTTGATTGTCCTTACCAAGCATAGGACCTTGCACTACCAGCATAAATTCACCTAGAATGCTGTTTCCAGGAAAAATCAGTAGCAGTTTTCGTAAGTAGTCACAGGCTTTTCAAAACATTCGTTTTACGTATGCTATATAAGTTCCATGAAACAGTCAGATTCTGGTTTCCCTTGCCCTCTGCAACATGTTACTATCTGAATAGATTTCTCCACAATCGAAAGTCCTCCAAGATGCAACTGGATTGATAGAAACCACCATATCCAAAGTAAATAATAGAAAATCAGTCTCTAAATATCCATCCTATAAAGTACAAAAAACATTATTTTCTTCTATAGAAAGGTGAATTGCACTTTAAACAGATCCGCAATAAAATCATGCACCTTCAGCATAGCACAGCCTGTGCCTCCAGCTTCAAGCCTTTTGTTAGACAATTTATCAGGAAGTCGACTGAAGGTTTTGATTCAAGACTGCAGATGCTGGCCACAAAATCCTGCTTAGAAGTCACAGAGTTTTCACTAGGCATAGAAAAAGTAAAGGATGTATGATTAGGGATCATTTACAGCTTGGGTTCTACCTTCATGTGTCATCTAACAACACCTTCTGATCACACCCTGAGAAGATGCTAAGGAAGCACAGATGACAATGCACTTCCCAGATTCATGAGCAAAACACCACAGCTGATTCTGATTCAACCCAATAACTGAAGACAGTGGAAGCAGAAATGAGTCTTCAATTCACCCCTGTACTCTGCACTGGTTAGCACACCTTGACTACTATGTCCAGTTCTGGGCCCCTCAATTTAAGAAGGACATTGCTCAAGGTGCTTGAGCTCGTT
>VWZE01022108.1:351303-364361 GCA_013396675.1 Eubucco bourcierii | reverse complement strand
AGAGCCCAAACTCTCTCAGCCTGTCCTTATAGCAGAGCTGCTGCAGCCCTCTGAGCATCTTTGTGGCCTCCTCTGGACCTGCTCCAACACTTCCATGTCCTTCCTGTGCTGGGGGCTCCAGAAACTGCACACAGGACTGCAGGTGGGGTCTGAGGAGAGCAGATCAAAGGGGCACAATCCCCTCCCTTGCCCTGCTGCCCACACTGCTCTTGCTGCAGCCCAGCACTCAGTTGCTGTCTGGGCTGCACTCACACTGCAGTCTCATCTTGAGCTTTTCATCAATAGTCCCTCCCCAGCCTTCCCAGAGGCCCCTTTCAGATACTGGAAGGCTACTCTAAGGTCTCCTGGAAGACTTCTCTTCTCCAGGCTGCAGAGCCCAAACTCTCTCAGCCTGTCCTCATAGGAGAGCTGTTGCAGCCCTCTGATGTAGAAACATCATACAATGCTGATGTAGAATCAACATACAGTGCTGATGTAGAATCAACATACAGTTCTGAGGTTTTAATCCTTTATTCAGGCAGAGTATAATGATTGAGAGCTCAATACCCACCTTCCTGTCTGCTGAACAGGGTCTAACGAAATGTATATAGTCCTGTTTGTGCTGACTTACTGTGTCATCCAAGTCAGACATGAATACCTGAACTACCCTTAGGCTCCCATATTTCAGGAGAATTTGGTTTAGTCCTAAGGTGTTTTGAACTTATACTTGTGCATAAGTGAACAAGAAGGTATCTGTTTACTTGCTCTTGAGATAGGTGTCAAACTGAAAAACATTTTCAGTTTTTAGACAGCAATTGTTTCCATCATTCACCTTTGATTGGTACAGACTAAGAATCATCCTTATGGAAACCATTTCCATGGAGAAAAGCACTGGTGTCCTAGTGGATAGAAGGTTATCTGCAGGGTAGCAATGTGTCCTTGTGGCCAAGAGGGCCAAGGGCATTGAGGAAGTATCCAGTAGGTCTAGGGAGGCTCTTCTTCCCCTCTAGTCTGCCCTGGTAAGACTGCACCTCAAATACTGTGTCCAGTTATTGGGTAGCCCAATTCAGGAGAGATAGGGATCTGCTGGAGAGATTCCAATGGAGAGGTGGGACTTGAACGTCTTCACCTATGAAGGAAGGTGAAGAGACCTGGGGCCTTGCAAGGAGAAGGTTGACAGAGAAACTTACCAATGTGCAAATATCTGAGGGGTAGATGCAAGATTAAGGTGCCAGTCTCTTTCTGGTGGTGTGCAGTGATAGGACAAGGAATAACAGGTACAAGCTAGCACACAGGAGGTTTCACCTCTACGTGAGAACGCACTTCATGGCACTGAAACAGGCTGCCCAGAGATGTTGTGGCGTTTCCTTCTCTGGAGACTTTCATAACCCGCTTGGATGTGTTGCTGTGCAGCCTGCCTTAGGTTATCCTGCTTTGGCAGGGTTGTTGGACTTGATGATCTCTGGAGGTCCCTTCAACCACTAACATTCTCTGATTTTTTTTCTTTTTTTCATCTTGCATTTTCCTTATTGCAACCTATCATCTGCACTCATTTTTCTTGGCGCTGCAGTTTATTACTCACATTGTCCTCCAGCTGTGAGCTAGAGATAAAACAGTGACTCAGCCTGGCATGTCAGAAGTGTATACATACAAGCCAGTAAACAGGAACGCTGTGTAGCTATGGAAATGGGATTTTTTGCTATAACCAGAAAGAGAACAGAGCTGACCTGACATCACAAGGTGTCAGAACCTATCTGACCTTCTCTCAACATTTTCAGCTGATTTTAACATTTGTCTGGGGACTAAATGAGTGTTGCTTCATATTTGCATGAGCTGAAGCTTTGTGATCATGAAAAGTAAAGGTGTGGCAAACCTGGAGAATCACTGCCTTTCAAGAAACATCACTTGTCATCAGGTGAGGCTGAGAGATGACATTCAGTCTCCAGCAGAGAGCAACTGGTAAGAAAGTGTAAATGTAACTTCATGTGATCCCCAAGAGCAAAGAGAAACGAACTCGCACCCACTGTAAGCATCATCCTGACAAAGTGAGGAGAAGAGAGCTTCAGACTTTAATATCAGGAAACACTTTGTAAAGGTTTAACCCTCCTGGGTGGGGGGAGTGGTCAAAACTTGGCCTCGCATCTGCTTGACCCTAGGTGTAGTGTTTAGCCCACTCCCACTGCCTGTCTAGACCCCCTATATAAACAGAGGAACTTCCTGTTCCTCTCTCCTCTCCTCGTGGCCTGCCTGCTGCTTGATACCACTCTTTGCTCCTGCTGATGCTGTCTCACCACGTGGCCAGTTCCTACCACACGGTGGACATCCCTTCCATCCATTGCCATCCATCTGGTTGTATATATATTTTGTATCTTGTTTTCCCTTCCCTATACCTATTTGTAACTCCTCTACCTTAAATACCTTTTATTTGTTGTTAAAGTTTTTCTTTTAACTTCCAAATTGTAGCAAGACTGTTCTTTGGGTGTTTTTACCCCTTCTCACTCCTCCTTTCTTTCTTCCTTTCCAAAAGGGGTGGGAGAGGGGAAGGCATCCTACTACTATTGTATTGGTTTCTGTTAGATATATTTTGGGTCCCCTGGGAAGCTTAAACTCAAACCAATACACACTTCTTTATGGAGAGGGTGGTCAAACACTAGAACAGGCTTCTCAAAGATGTAGTGGGTACCCCAAGCCTGTCAGTATATGAGGCATTTGGGCAAGGCCCTTACCATGCATTCAGGCTGTTGAACCAGATGGTTGTTAATAGGTCCCTTCCAACAAAAATACTCCATCCTATTGACTTCATCTCAATCATAACTGACAGCCAATTCATTGTAACCATCAACCTGACTCCTGCTTGAAGATTGCAACCTTGGAAGAAGAAGAACATTGGAAAAGAAGAGGGAGGGCTGTAGGAAAAGGTATTCTGTGTAATGACTTTGAAACTGCAATTCATTAATGTTACAGTTATTAGATAACTTGAACAATTTGAATGCTGAAACATTACATCAGACCACGCTTTAATTCTAAATATAGCAGTGTATCTCTCTTAGTAGTAACAATAACCATAACCTACATAGCACCACACCACCCTAACCAACAGTAACCAAACACAAATTACACCTTGAAACCCAGTTTCAGAACCAAGCTGAGATATGGCAGTAGGACATAGCTGTATTTGTTTATATGATGTTGAATTTCGTCTCTCATAAATACGCTTTTCAAACGGCAATGCTCATAACTAAGATTTCTGCTTGGCTGGCCTGTTAGTCAGTTTTCTTATCCCTAACAAGCATAGAGAACACCCACAGCTACATTTACACTTCATAAATACAATATCACAAGGAACAAGGGAGTGATTCGGAGACACTTGCCTTTTTACTCATGCTCAGGATGGGAAATAGGGTGGGATGATTGAGTGGGTTAGACCATTTATCCATCTGTCCTTACTTTGCAGAACTTATGTTGTAATACAGCAATTATATTTCTCTGAAATGTTTAGCTAGATGTTCTCTTGTCCTTTTATGAGTCAAACTCTTGCCCTAAACATTCCTTTTACTCCTCAAGATAAAGCTTTGGGTTTTTTTTAATTCATTATTGTTATGGGGATAATAGCAACTACCCAAATTACACGGCTGAGACCAGGGAAAGTCTTTGCAAGAGCAAAGACTCAGATATTATGTCAGATTTAAATATAGATCACTACAAGGACTTAACCTCCTAAACTCTCTAGCTACCTAAGTGGGAATTTTTCAATGTTTACTGCTTAAATCCTGTGAGATTAACTTTCTCTTCTCTCCTAAATTTATAAAGATACCTGGAGTTTTGCTTCTGTGTAGTGATTAAAAGCTCTGCCTTTTTGGTAGGCCTGAGCAGGTTAATACTTGTGTCACCTTGTTTAAGATCTTGAAGCTGTCTGCTAAGCAGATCAAAATATTAGATGTTCTTAAAGTTCACTTATAGTAATTTCTACACAAAATCACTTCTGTTCAAGTCATGATCATGTATAACAAACATCTATACCTTCAAAAGCTCTGGTGTTAAACGGATAATATAGGTTCCCTCTCCTCTAAGCAATTCCCATCCTCAGGGCAGTATCCTGTTCTAAGAGAACCACAGAATCACAGAATCCTTCAGCTGGACAACCTTTAAGATCATCAAGTTCAATCATAATCTAACTCTACCAAGTCTGGTGCTAGACAATGTCCTCTAGCAAGAAGGTGATAAGGTCTGTGTATAAAAAAATCTAACATCTTTTGGATCACCTTTGTGGCCCCCCTCTGGACTCACTCTGAAAGCTCTATGTCTTTATGATGGGGACACCAGAACTGGATGTAGCATTTGAAGTGGGGTCTCACAAGAACAGAGCAAAGGGGGCAGAATCACTTCTCATGTCCTACTGGCCACACAACTCATGATGTAGCCAGGATACAATTTGCCTCCTGGGCTTGTTATGAAGGGTTAATTAATTAATGTGAGGTGATATTTTAAAAAAAAAGCTTTCAAAAATTATTTTATTAATTGTTTTTAAAAAATTATTTTCAAAAATATTGTTTATTAATATTCAATATTCAGAAGTGTCACCACCCTGACCACTAATTTTTATAATAATCTGTTCTTCCCACAGTCATGGGAACTTTATACAGATAATAACATAGGATCTAGAAATAACTAACAAAAATATATATCATTAAATGAACTCAATTGACAGGACAAGGGGCAATGGGTTTGAACTGGCAGAGGGGAGATTGAAAGTGGATGTTAGGAGGAAGTTCTTTACAGTGAGGGTGGTGAGACACTGGCACAGGTTGCCCAGGGAGGTTGTGGCTGCTCCCTCCCTGGAGGTGTTGAAGGCCAGGTTGGAGGAGGCCTTGAGTGAGCTGTACTAGTGGGAGGTGTCCCTGCCTATATCAGGGGTTTGGAACTAGATGATCCTTGAGGTCCCTTCCAACCTTCCCATTCTATGGTTCTATGATATTCCTTAAGAAACAGTGAATGATTGTGGAGAAAAGGATATGGTGCATAAAAATTGTGTTGAGAGAATAATTATCTTCTCTCTTAGTGATTCGACTCTAACACAGGCATGGTGATTCAGTTTTGTCTTTAGTGAGAATCACACCATTCTCTCGCTTAGACATCTATTTTCCATGTTACTAAAACAAGTATAAATGTCTGGGCTGTACTTTATTGTTTGTCACAAACCTTCAGTGTTAGGGGGGAATCTGGCAGCAAATGAGAGCAGTGTAAATTAGTCTGAGGTGTATTATCTACTTATTTTCAGTCAGTGCTATGAACCTTAGGCAAACAGATGGCTGAGGATTTCTCCGAAAGATTAAGCGTTTGGATACGATCATTTCTCAGAGTGTGATTTAACATGCTACTTAAAGCTTGATTTGATTTTGTTTTGATTTGGTTTGTCGGGGTTTTAATTTGTAAATACTAAAGCACAAAGGAACAAAAGCCAATATGTAGTTTTCTATTCAGACATAGCATTAATATTTAGACTGTGAACGCCTTACTATAACTGCGACATGAAGTTTACATTCGAGTCACTCATTTTGTTTTTCTAATCCATCAAAAGAAAGAATTGAATATTATGATTCTTTAACTTTTAATGCACCCATATGTGTTTATATAGCCTATGAAAATCTTGGAGGTAGCAGGAGGCTTTTCACAGATTATATTCTTCATGGGTCCTTGCCTGCTGATCAAAGCTGCCAATTGCAGCTGTAATGTGACCCGTTGAGTACAATAATCCTTTTTGATTCTCAGTCAGAGTACAGATAGAGCAGAACTTCCATAGTGTCTCCTTCAGCATTAAAAGAGAGCAATCTTAATTCCTAAAACATGAAGAGGCAGTCTGGAGGCTATTTTTTTTTTTTTCTGTGAAATTTGCGATGAATTGCATATTCACATTCCTATTGATTAATGAGGTGCTGTTTGACATAGTAAAATCCTCTCCTAAAATGGATTTAGTCATCCTAACTTTGTTCTTTAAATCTACTTAATCTAAAAAGTAATTGGCTTGCAATGCTGATTTAGTTAACATAATTCAGTATTTCAGTGAATAAAATATAAATGATGCAATACCTTTGAAGCTGGTCCTGAGGTCCAGGGTGAGATGTCCTGTAAGAAGTCGAGAGTCACAAAACTGGCCTGTAGTTTGCTCAGTATGCTGGTGACAAGTTTACCTGGCATGTTGTGTCACCTTTTGTCTTTCTTTCAGTAAAATACTTATTCCTTTCTGAAGAATTTACTGCTACCCACAACCATTTACTTGGGAATCTCCTGGGAACTTGGACTTTGCACAGAAACTCTTATAGAATCATAGAATGGTAAGGTTGGAAGGGACCTCAAGGATCATCCAGTTCCAACCCCCTGCCATAGGCAGGGACACCTCCTGCTAGCACAGGTCTCATCCAACCTGGCCTTGAACACCTCCAGGGAGGTTGTGATCTTTGATCACATTGGGTGATTCTGTGCTCCACAACCTCCCTGGGCAACCTGTGCCAGTGTCTCACCACAGTATCACAGTATCACCAAGGTTGGAAGAGACCTCAAAGATGATCAAGTCCAACCCGATACCACAGACCTCAAGAAAGAGACCACTCTCACTGCAAACAACTTCCTCCTAACATCCAGTTTCAATCTCCCCTCTGCCAGTTTAAACCCATTGCCCCTCATCCTGTCATTGCAAGACCTTGTCAATAATCCCTCCCCAGCTTTCCTGTAGGCCCCCTTCAGATATTGGAAGGCAAACTTGCTGCAAGTGCACTGATTCCTCTTTCCACATCACTGACAAAGATATTAAACAGCACAATATGATTGCAGTGGACCTCATTATATATAAAAAAAGTTTTCTCAGTTTTACTATTGAGTTCTGTGAGGTGTTATTGGGATAAGTAAGATCATTTTTAGTGCTATTTTTACTGGGCTTCTTAGGTTACTCTTTAAATCAGAGACAACTGCAATGTACAGAAAAATACACATCTACATCTTTGACACAGGAATACTGGAGTTTTGGAATGAAAAGCCCCTTCTTTATCCTGCAGCATAGCTACTAGTTTGAGGACTTCACTGATGTTAATGCGGACATGAGTGCTTCTGAGGCATTTCCATAAGGAGAGGTCTAAGGACTTCACGCTGGGCAGATCAGAGGAAAATGGTTCCTCTTTCCTATTCCACATCACTGCTGGAGTTAAGCCACCACACTTCCTGACTGGATGATGGCACTATAAAGGCCAAAGAAAGCAAGAGATTCACACCTTACCATAAGGATTTGCCCTCAAGGCAGAATAATCCTGGCAATGATATTGTTACTTTTTGTTTTGCATCATTTCAATCTAAGCACAGAATTAATGTTGAGGCCTGTCTCCAGAGCTACAGTCAAGGAACCCTTTCACAAAGGTAATATATGTGGTGTTTAGAAGTCATTTTACAAGCAGCTTCTAACTCAAGAGACATTTATTTTAAAATGTATAGTCCTCACATTATGTATGTGGCTATATGTTAGGTATTTCCTCAGAGTGCATTTCTTATGTCAGGCAGCTGTAGGGAAGATCCAGCTTCTCCATAAATAATATTGGATTTAAAAAACCAAGACACCATCTCTTTGATTTTGCACTTCACTTAGGTGCCCAAGCAGGTACATTTGGCTTTTCTTTGGCAACGAGCACATTCTTTAAAGCTGAGCATTCAAAAGCAAGTTCAGAAGGTTCCAAGAACTTCAGACAGAAGCATAAATCAATATGCTTAGTATAATTTAACTAAACTACTCCCAGCAATTTATGTTCAGAGTCCCTTTGTCAGAGCCCTGACAAGAAACAGTAAAGCAAACTCATTGCCAACGAACTGTCTGACCCAGAATGAGATGGCAAAAAATTCTCCATCCAGTTTCCCCAAACTCTTTCTCTAAATAATGCAATTTATTCATGTTAGAATAACACTTTGTTTTAACATTATATTCTTGGTTAAATTTATGTAGAAACAAACATTCTTACACTGGCTTTATCATATACTTCCAGTTTCAATATGTGGATAGATTTTGAAGGTTTTTCTGTCCTAAGACAAATTTCTTTTGAAGTCCAGAGGATTTTTCAGAGTAGCAAACCTATCAGCACTGCTTAATATATAAACTCTGGTCCTAAAGCTGGTTTAGCAGTTCTGAAATGTACATAAGATTAAATGCTTGTTTAGTTGTTTGGTTTTGCCAGCATGCATTCATTTTTTTCTGTTAAGATTGTATTTGAAAGAAGGGATCACAGATCTAGTTCCAAGCCCCTGACATAAATCATCTCACTGCCTCGGTTTAAGCAGTTCTTATATCTCAGGTGTTGTGCATATCCCATTCAGCTGCAGAAGTCAGACTGGTGCCTGATACCCACAGTGTGAGTGTCTCTAGTAAGAAACAGTAAAAGGACAACCTTTGATTGAGGAGAGCACATTTGCTTTTCAAAGTAATAAATTACTGGCTACAATTTCAGCATAATGAAGCAGGGCCTATAAAGTCCTCTCTGGGATAGTTGAAAAGTATCTCCTGAGTATAGTTATTTCTTTCACTTGTCAAATCCAGATTGCTGTTGTGCATGTAAAACAGTTTGGGACTTGTATAGGGCTTCTTTTGAACTACCATGTAGCAAAAAAATCCAACTCCTGTCAACAATTAGCAAGAAAAGGTAATTTGACTTTGGGGTTTTTTTAAGTGTCATCTGTGACTTGTTTCCAAGAATTGCAACAATCAGTTATCTCTGTTTCTGTCTTATCTAATTAATAACTCAAAATCCTCACAGAGAAAGGACAGTAAAATGTTAATTATGCTGTCAATTCTCAAGATTTTATCTACTCCTTTGCCCTTCAGGTTCTGGAGAAAAACCTAAGTTCATTATTCTTAAACATGGGAAATAAAAATAATTCAATCTTTAAGATGTCTTAAAATTCATTACTTCTTTTTTTCTAAACAGCCTTATGATTTACTCTGCTTGACTTGAGATTCTCTTGAATCTTATAGAGAATGTTCATTGATTTCACTCAAGTTGGTTTTTAAAACTTCTGTCAAAATCTTTCTGCCACTACATTCAGGTTTCCCTTTAGCTAAGTAACCTCTTTTCAGAAAGATAATCAAACTTTTACTTAGCACTGTGTTATAGTTTTTTTTGCAGATCTATTTTTTTTTCAACAAAAGTATGTTTAATGTTGTTATAATAATATTCAATAGTAGTTGCAAAAAGAATCAGCTTTCTTCTTTCTCTTTTTTTCTCTGTTGCTTTCTTCGAGCTTTATGTTGCACTTAAAATTTTCATTTAAGACCTACTAAGACATTTTGTACTTCAGTATCCTGTTATCACTGAAACTACACAGAGAAGAAGATGGAAATACCTAGGTTGTATTCAATAAGTGAGAGATATAAAGATTTGCCAGGTTGGTAGGCAGCAAAATCTTTGTAGAGAATTGTAGAATCAGAGAATGGTAAGGTTGGAAGGGACCTCAAGGATCATCTAGTTCCAACCCCCTGCCATAGGCAGGGACACCTCCCACTAGCACAGCTCACTCAAGGACTCCTCCAACCTGCCCCTGAACTCCTCCAGGCACGGAGCAGCCACAACCTCCCTGGGCAACCTGTGCCAGTGTCTCACCACCCTCACTGCAAACACCTTCTTCCTAACATCCAGTCTAAATCTCCCCTCTGCCAGTTCAAACCCATTACCCCTTGTCTTGGCATTACAAGACCTTGTCAATAGTCCCTCCCCAGCCCTCCTGTAGCCCCCTTCAGATCCTGGAAGGCTACTCTAAGGTCTCCTGGAAGCCTTCTCTTCTCCAGGCTGCACAGCCCCAACTCTCTCAGCCTGTCCTCATAGCAGAACTGCTGCAGCCCTCTCAGCATCTTTGTGGCCTTCTCTGGACCCACTCCAACAGTTCCATGTCCTTCCTGTGCTGGGAGCTCCAGAACTGCCCACAGTGAAGAAAATCTCTGTAGTATTTAATATAATTTCAAGGGTAGCATTGTTTAGGTAGACAAGGCAGAACATTTATTTTTAATTCATGTCATGAAATCTGATCTACCAAATCTTCATTCCTAAGAATGGCCAAGGTAGAGGGGAGGGAAATATTATTGCTGAAGTTACAGATTCAGTCTAGCATAATGGGGAGTAAAATTCACCTACCTTTTCTTCCTGATGTGAAAGAACTTTCTAATCTCTACCATCTTTCCCTGTTTATTAGTATAATATTTGATTTTGGTACTCTTTTCATATCTAAGCTGATAATGTAAGTATCCTGCTCTCTGTCACTGATATTGAGTCTTTTCTTCTGATCAGAGAGACACAGACATGTATCTCTCCCTTAACAGATCTCATATACAATTTAGCCAATGCAAAACAGAGACACAATAAGAGAATCAATCATGCAGTTCAGCAAAGGGAAGTGCAAAGTCCTACACCTTAGGCATTAGTGTGTGTTGAGGACTGATTGGCTGCATGGTAGCTTTGCAGAAAATGGACCTGGGAGTCCTGGTGGATACCAAGCTGAACATAACCTAACAAGTGTCCTTGCAGCAAAAATGGTATATGCTCTCCTGGGCTGTGTTATGTATTGTCAGCAAGCCAAGGAGGGTGATCATTCCCCTTTATTCACTGCTAGTGAGGCCAGTGATAATCAGATCCAACCACTAATCCCACTCTGCCAAGTTCACTACTAAACTGTATTGCTAAGTACCACATCTAAACAACTTTTAAACACCCCCAGGGATGGTGGCTAAACCACCTCCCTGGGCAGCCTCTTCCAATGCTTGATTACTCTCAGTGAAAAAAAAAAATTCATAATGTCTAGCCTAAACTTCCCCTGGTGAAGCTTGAGGCCATTAAGAGCACAATCACACCCCTTTCTCAGGGTAAAAAGGCCTAGGCTCATTTTATGCCCACTCCTAAAACAGTCTCTGTAGTACTCTTGAATTTCTTACCTGGTTTATGTTGATTTCTTTTGAACCACAAAGATAATAACCCATACAAAAAGTATTGCAGAGCAGAGTAAGACCTCAAGGTTGGTTTTTTTGTTTGTTTGGTTTTTTATAGCGGCATTAAAATGTTTCTTTCTTCCCTGAAAATATAAAACCAGAGACATTTTTAAATGGCCTTTGCTATTTTTCAGAAGTCTCTCGCATCACTGGCTCCTGGTCATCCTCTAACAGATTTATTTACCCATCTTCTTTTCCTTTGTTATTTCAGACTCACCCTCCAGATTGTGGCATCAATTCCTGTTGTTTAGCCTTAAGTTCACAAGCTCTCGAATTTCACTTCATTTCTATTATTACTATCCTCAAGGTCATCCAACATCTTCTATATGGAAGAGAATTTCCTATTCTTTTCTGTACAGACAACTACTCCAATTCTTTTTAATCAGAGAATTTCATTAACTTGCTCCTTCACTTTGTGCCAAGGACATCAGAAAGTGTATTATAAAGATTAACCTCATGACCGCTTCTAGAAAAGATCTACTTGTAAACCTTCCTCTAGCTCTTCAATGCGCTTTTGGTTATTTCTTGCTTTCCAGTTCTCCACAAACTTGAATATTCTCCTCTTATTCCTAATATTGAATATTATCCTATTTTCATCAATATGGCACTATCTCAGATGCTTAACTGATATCCAGTTAGGTAAGATCCACTCATCTGTTATGGAAAATGAAAATACAGTCTCTTTTCAGTGCAATGTTTAGGTTAATATAGACTTATAAATCTGTTGGCTGAAATCATTAGTTAGAGGCATCTGCCTATTGATACATGCTGGTATCTATATGATATAGAAGATATGGCCCCTGGTATGGATAAAAGGAATAACTACTAATTTTGCTTTACAAATAGCCAGATGAATAAACCAAATCTCCTTTGATTCTCCTATGTGCTTAGCAGAAAAAAAAGCAAAAGCAAGAAAGGGGCAAACACTCCTCCAAACTCCAAATATGCCACTGTCTCAGATGCTTAACTGGTATCCTGCTAGGGAAGATCCACACAACTGTTATGGAAGATGAAAATACAGTCTCTTTTCAGTGCAAAGCTTAGCTCAATGTAGATTGATACATTAGTTGGCTGAAATCAGAAGTAGTTAGGCAACTGCCTATTGATACATGCTGGTGCCCATATGTTGTAGAAGATATGGCCCCTGGTATGGATAAAAGGAATAACTACTAATTTTGCTTTACAAGTAGCCAGATAAACAGATCAAATCTCCTTTGATTCTCCAATGTGCTTAGCAGAAAAAAAAGAAAAAGTAAGAAAAGGGCAAACACTCCTCCAAACACATGTTTCTCAAAAATTAAGTCTTGCAGTGCTTAAGCTATAGCATTAACTATAATCTAGCTCTGGCCTATTGTGAGCTTTCGACTGCTTCATGCTTAACAGCATTGAATCCTGACCTTTGCAACCTTTCATTCTGTAACATCACATATACACAAGCTAGTTCTGAAAGTCAAGCCACTTCAACCAGAATCACATCATTTGCTCTTTCTTCAATTTCTGCTCATGGCATAGCACATCAGTTTCTTTGCACGAAATACCAGGACAAACTTTGCATCTCTTTCTGAAGACATCATTCAGGTGACTTAGATTAGTGGAGGACTGATAATTCAGCACTTCACATAAAAGAGAGTTTCTGAGGAAATATATAGATTATAATCCCAGGCCAATCTCATGACATTCAACAAGGCCAAGTGTAAGGTCCTGCACCTGGGTAGGCACAATCCCAAGCACAGCTCCAGGCTGGGTGGGGAATGGCTGAGAGCAGCCCTGAGGAACAGGCCCTGGGGGTGTGGGGTGATGAAAAGCTCAAGATGAGGCTGCAGTGTGAGTGCAGCCCAGACAGCAACTGAGTGCTGGGCTGCAGCAAGAGCAGTGTGGGCAGCAGGGCAAGGGAGGGGATTGTGCCCCTTTGATCTGCTCTCCTCAGACCCCACCTGCAGTCCTGTGTGCAGTTTCTGGAGCCCCCAGCACAGGAAGGACATGGAAGTGTTGGAGCAGGTCCAGAGGAGGCCACCAAGATGCTCAGAGGGCTGCTGCAGCTCTGCTATAAGGACAGGCTGAGAGAGTTGGGGCT
>VWZE01022108.1:315390-351047 GCA_013396675.1 Eubucco bourcierii | reverse complement strand
GTGGTGTTTCTTTATTTGGGTTTTTGTTTTTGTTTTGGTGTGGGGTGTTTGTTTGTTTATTCCTTTGGGTTTGGGGTGGTTTGGGTGTTTGGTGGGTTTTTTTTGTTTTGTTTTGTCTTCCTGATTTTTTCCCTAAGGGCTGCAATGCACAGTAGAGTTTAATCTGTTCTTCTGAGAGTTTTCAGAGAGAAGAGGCTGTTCCTGGACAAAGCAGGTAAAGGTTCCATCAGTCTTGTTCTCTTAATTAGCATAAAGGATTGAAACAGGTCCAGGGAGAAAACATCTCCTACCTCAGATATTTTTTAGACAGTATGAATTGTTTTGGGGCTGTTTGCATGGTGTACAAATTATTTTATCTGCAGTACCAAACCTGTTTTTTCACTGAAGATGACATCTGTATGCCTATGGATTTTTCTTCAAACATGTAGACTTTTTGGCTGCCTATGAAAACACACTAGGAAAATTCTCCCTAGGAACTTAGTGTAAACTGTCCATTTACTGTAGCAACACCTTAACTCTGTAAACTTACATAAAGAAATAGTTTTGAGGGAAAATTTCTGGATGAACTGTTTCTAATGCAGCTGTCTTGACCTCTGTCTGCAGTTAGCATTTCTATGTGCTGCTCTAAAGCGCAGTTCAAGGGGAAAACAGTATGGCAATATCAGCTTCCTTAGGGACAGAGAAGCCCTGGCACAAGGTTGCTATCATCTCAGTAATCTCTTTAGATAATGAAAATTGCAAGGGGTTGTTTTTCCTGCACTTTAAAGGGCAAGGTAGATAATTAATACAGCTGGAAAACAGGTGCAAGAAAAGCTTTTATTAAGGGAAAAAAATAGGTACTGTTTTTAATGAATTTTTTTCTTCTGCCTGTATTTTACACTCCCATCATTAGATTACAGAAGCTGAACACTTACAGCCTTTAAACAGAGATTGGAAGAGAAAGGTTAAATCTGCTTTTAAAAGAGGGGTTTTTTTTCCTCCTCCTGATGCTCCTTCCAGACTTGACTTCATTTTCTCTCTTTTACACTGCAACACTACTCATTCTGTAGTAGATAAAAGTTCTTATAAAACCAGTCCATTAGATGTCTTTTTTAGAAAGCTGTATAGCTATAAGGAATATGTCCCATAATTACAATTCAGCTGGAGGAAAGGCTGAAAAAATATGCCAGAGTGCATATAAAAGTGGACTTAAAAGCAAATAACCAAACAAAAACATTTCCTGAACTCAAGGAACCTTTCAGACACAATCAAACCTCTGCTCATTTCTTAAGGGCAGAGCTCTAAAGATCTTTTTTTTTTAAATCTTTTTTGTTTTTAAAGTTTTTCATTAGTTACATACGTTCACCACTGTTCATTAGTTACATACGTTCACCACTGTTCATTAGTTAAATACTTTCACCACTATTAAGAAACTGAACATAATGACAGGACAAGGGGCAATGGGTTTAAAGTGGCAGAGGGAAGATTTAGACTGGATGTCAGGAGGAAGTTGTTTGCAGTGAGGGTGGTGAGACACTGGCACAGGTTGCCCAGGGAGGTTGTGGCTGCTCCCTCCCTGGAGGTGTTCAAGGAGGAGGCCTTGAGTGAGCTGTACTAGTGGGAGGTGTCCCTGCCTGTGGCAGGGGGCTGGAACTAGATGATCCTTGAGGTCCCTTGCAACCTTACCAGTCTATGATTCTATGATTCCATGATAATGTTCTCACACATGACCACACAGCCCTAGAAAAGGAATTACTTTTCTCGTCACTTACAACTATAAGACAATTAGCAGTTCTGAGTTTGGAAATATTCTATCTCCAACTGCCTAGCTGAAGAAAGTAATACATTTTCTCCATATCTTGCCAGACGAATCTCTGAATCATGTCTATAAATATTCAGTCTATTTTACCTCAGATTAAGGCAAACAAAACCTTTGTGTTGGTTTGAGGCTAACTGGAATATTTTAATGGAGAAAATTATAGGCTGTGAAAAGGAAACAATGGTGATGTCTGCTTCACTCATAGGCTTGCTGAGATGGGTAAGAACAAGAACACAAACATAGCTAAGACAGTCTCTGCCTCTCTGGGAGCTTCTTGCCTTCTCCTCGCTGCTGAGCAACCTAACTAACCACTTTCATTCTAACACCCCTTGTTGATCCTCCAAACTCACCTTGCACGTAAGGCAAACCTTGGGGTAAGGTACAGGGGTGGGGAGAAGGCGGAAGGGTGGTTGGGAGCCCCCCCTGGGACTCTGATTTCTGGGAGAGGGATTGTGTTCCTGTATTACCTTTAACTTGTCTATGTCTGTAACTATTCCTGTCTATTCTATCTCTGCTTGTACATTGTGCTGAGCTGTAAATAGAGCTTCAGTCCTTAACTTCCAGCTGGTTGAGTCTAGTCTAGGTGATTTTACAAAGTGTGGGGGGGCAGGGAACTCCCAAACCATCACAAGCTTCCTTTTCTTGTGTCTGATAGTGTAGCAGAAGTGGGTGAGCCATGCAAAAAACTGGAGCTGATCCTGTCTGAAACTAAAGGAAAAGTAAATTTAACAGCCAATGGCAAAAGGAGCACTGCTTCACGTTTTAGGAACAAGTAAATAAATTGCATTTACAGATATATATTTTTTTTCCATTAAATAAAATCTTTCATCAAAGCTATATTGTAATAAATTCTAAGTAAACTCTTACTTTTAGGAAGAGAGAAGGGGATACTTCTAATAGTTTGTTAACAAAGAGTTAAAATGTTTGGAGAAAGAAAAAGCATTTGTACTAACAGCACAAACAATTGTCTTGGTTTTATTCTGTTTATGCCTCGGGAAATGTCTAGCAAGCTTGCAGGCTATGGAAGGAAATGTGATTTATAATAGATATAAAACCCAAAGTTCCACCTTCAGGCTTGAGGGGAGGAAATAGGATTGTGGCTGGGTGTAAATGTACTTCACAATCCGTGCTTCATTTCTTCTGGTGCAGTTCCACTGGCATCAATGTGTAATCCATGGCGGAAGTTACCTCATAGCTGGTTCCTGCAAATTGTATGATTTCCTTTACACCTGTGGCTGTAAAGCTGCTGGAACAGATCCCTGTGTACCTCTAAGGAAAAAAAGAAAAAATAATTTCTTCTCTACCCCAAAATTACCCAAATTTACACTGTATTGTAGTGGAGGGGTAATTAATTACACACACACACACACACACAAAAGAGATTATATTTTTTAAAATATTAATATTGTTTATTAATATTAAATATTCAGAACTCACAGCACTCCCATCACCAATTTAATAATAATAATAATAATAGGTTCTTTGCATCACTCATGGAAACTTTATATACAGGTTATGACAGGCTCTAGCAATAACTAGTAAATATATACATGGATTGAACTCGATGGAACTGGCAGAGAAGGCTTTGCGGGCAGTGCACCGCTTGCCGTCAATACTCCTCTTGCCCACTAGATGAACTCAAAGAGCTCCTTTCTGCTTATGGTAGAAGGTAATTACTGGTTCCAAGAGGTTTTAAGTATTTACTCACAAAAATATTATCTGACAGTACCCAAAGCTCGTGGTGGGGTTGCTGTTGGTAGCCATTAGAGGCTTTGGAGTTTCCCCAGGCTTCTGGGTGCTGGAAAACGAAGGCAGACAAGCTGAGAGGCTGAGAGAGTTGGGGCTCTGAAGCCTGGAGAAGAGAAGGCTTCAAGGGGACCTGATAGTAGCCTTTCAGTATCTGAAAGGAGCCTACAGGAAAGCTGGGGAGGGACTATTTACAAGGTCTTGCAATGACAGGACAAGGGACAATGGGTTTAAAGTGGCAGAGGGGAGATTTAGACTGGATGTTAGGAGGAAGTTCTTTACAGTGAGGGTGGTGAGGCACTGGCACAGGTTGCCCAGGGAGGTTGTGGCTGCTCCCTCTCTGGAGGTGTTCAAGGCCAGGTTGGATGAGGCCTTGAGTAACCTGTACTAGAGTGAGGTGTCCCTGCCTATGGCAGGGGGTTGGAACTAGATGATCCTTGAGGTCCCTTCCAACCTTACCATTCTATGATTCTATGATAAGCTCTGACCTGGTCCTGACTCTCTGGATGATCTGTGTTATCTCCAGGGTTTCCCTTCTTGGCAGGAGGCTTTGAGGTGCAGGCAGAATGTCTTGCGGTGTGCAGTCTCAGCACGATGGTGTCACGCTGGCTACACATGGAGGCATTTAGAGCCTGATCCTGGTCGCTGGGGTTCCACACAGCTCAGGATGCAATAAAGTAGTACGAGCACAGATAGAATGGCAGAGAGTAGATAAAATAGTGGAGCACGCATATAATAGCAGACACCTTGCAATGGCAAAGTGCATGATGTGCTCCCTGTTCATCTCCCTTTATATTGATACAGGCTGAGACTAATGGACCTTTGGACACAGAATAGCCAATCAGAATGGCAGTTAGCCAAGCTTGACCATATTAGGTGAGGCCATAGGTTTGCTTTACCGTGTACCTTGTTTACCGCAGGGTTCAAAACAAGTCTGGGCAGGCCACAGTCCTTAGACTCAGTGGCTCCAGGTTCTTTGTCCTATTTCCTGCAGCTGCTTCTCCCTAAAGCAGGAGGGAAAGCAGAAAAAATATGTCTGGGCAACCAGGACATGTACAAGCCTATTTTGGCCTGCTTAGGCATACCAAAACATGTATGGATTAAAGCTCCTTCCAGTAACTGAGTACGTGGGGAAAGCCCAGGTAAAGGGCTCACAAATCATGATCATGTTCAGATGGTGTGACTCTTGATGCAGGACTAAAGAGAACCAGGAGGGTCTTGCCACTGATCAATGATTTGCAGTTGTAGACATCTATGAAATTCAAAAGCCACCTGCTGGTGCATCTCATTTGGGAAGAGGTCACTCCAATTAACTGTTAAGAGGTTCAGTGCTTGAGATATGAATGCATTTAATCAGCCTTCTTTTGCCAGTACATATAGTGACTAATTTCTATTTTTACAGTTAATTAGAAACCATTTGGTGAGACTGGGTAGGCACCATTCAAATATGCAGTGCTGTCAGCTGGCATTTTTCTGGGGCTTAACTTCAAGTATTGAGACATACCATAAGAAAGAAAAAAAGAAAAAAAAAATCACCAATAATCATAGAATAATAGAATAGTAAGGTTGGAAGGGATATCAAGGATCACCTAGTTCCAACCCCCTGACATAGGCAGGGACACCTCCCACTAGTACAGCTCACTGAAGGACTCCTCCAACCTGGCCTTGACCACCTCCAGGCAGGCAGCAGCCACAACCTCCCTGGGCAACCTGTGCCAGTGTCTCACCACCCTCACTGCAAACAACTTCCTCCTAACATCCACTTTCAGTCTCCCCTCTGCCACTTCAAACCCATTGCCCCTTGTCCTGGCATTCCAAGACCTTGTCAATAGTCCCTCCCCAGCCTTCCTGTAGGCTCCCTTCAGATACTGGAAGGCTACTCTAAGGTCTCCTGGAAGCCTTCTCTTCTCCAGGCTGCAGAGCCCAAACTCTCTCAGCCTGTCCTCATAGCAGAGCTGCTGCAGCCCTCTCAGCATCTTGGTGGCCTCCTCTGGACCCACTCCAACACTTCCATATCCTTCCTGTGCTGGGGGCTCCAGAGCTGCACACAGGACTCCAGATGGGGTCTGAGGAGAGCAGAGCAAAGGGGCAGAATCCCCTCCCTCTCCCTGCTGTCCACACTGCTCTTGCTGCAGCCCAGGACTCAGTTGCTGTCTGGGCCACATGTGCACACTGCAGGTTCATGTTGAGCTTTTCATCAAGCCAGATTTATTATGTCTTTATAACCCTGAATTATTTCCCAATGTCATCTCCACAGGCTGAATGTACGTGTTGAGAAACCAGGAAAGTATTAACTACAATGTCTTCATTTTGCCAAACTTCAAAATTTAGACTAATCACTCATATACTATGTTTACTTAGATTCATAGAATGGTTTCCTACCCTGAATAAGCAGAAGGAAGAATAAATAAATTTGAGGAGACAGAGGAAGAAATTCTGCATGCCCATGAGGTAATGAGAAAAAAAATTTGCTACTTCGAATAGGATAATAATTTCACTCACTGTGCATTCTGGTTTCAGCAGATGTTTCTGAATCAAATCTTTGAAAGCAAATAATAAAAATTGGAAAATGTGTATTTAGATTAATATTTTGAAGTGTTCTATATTTTTGAAGTGTGATTTTTTTTTTTCTTTTAATGTATTCTGATCACCAAAATTCTGAAACATTTCAACCAGCTTTATCCCTTCATCTGTTGGCAAGGAGCTACCACACTTTAAATGTTAGTTACATTCTTAGCTGAGATATCTTTGGAAGAGATTATGAATGAACATTCATTTCCCCCCCCCCCTCCCCCCCCAATTTTACATTTTAATGATTTTTTTAAACTTATTTTAAAATATATATATATATTTGGAATATCATAGAAAGGGTACTTTGTTCAGGAGAGATATTGGTGCAAAGAGGTATTTGTTTTGGTTTGTGCACATAATTAAATGAAACAACATTCCCTATTGCTCAGAGGCCTGAAAAACAGACTTTATATCTGTTTTCTGCAGAAGTAATTCAACAGTTTTATCAACCAGTACATTAAAGCTGACTCTAGAAGGCTGTTTCTGCCAAGTGACCCCCTACTTGTTCTGAAGAAACACTTCCTCAGAAGACACAAGATCACTCTAGTGTACAAAAGTGGGAAGATGTCATATGAGGGAACATACAGGAGAGGAAAATGAAGTTGCCTACTGAGATTTTCTTTAGTTGAAATGCAAGGAGAGAGCAAAGTAATTGCTGTTTGTATGAAGGTGAAGGAATGTGGCCAGCAGGGCAAGGGAGGTGATGCATGCACATACTGCTGTCTACAAGAGACCCATCCAGGATCTGTAGCACCTATTATACGTCTGTATGAGGGCAGCTGGTAGAAAAAAAAAACAAAATAAACAACAGCCATAATAAAAAATAAATAGAAAAGCACTTGCCAAAGTACATTTTATAGATAGATCTCCTTCTATGATCTATAGATAGATCTCCTTCTATGATCGGGTGACCCACCTGGTGGATGTGGGGAGGCCTGTGGATGTGGTCTACCTGGACTTCAGCAGGGCCTTTGACACTGTCCCCCACAGCAAACTGCTGGCTAAGCTGTCAGCTCGTGGCTTGGATGCCAACACTCTGCGCTGGGTTAGGAACTGGCTGGAGGGCTGAGCCCAGAGAGTGGTGGTGAATGGTGCCACATGCAGCTGGAGGCCAGTCACTAGTGGAGTGCCCCAGGGATCAGTGCTGGGCCCCATCCTCTTTAACATCTTCATTGATGATCTGGACGAGGGCATTGAGTCAGTCATCAGCAAGTTCGCAGCTGACACCAAGCTGGGGGCTGATGTTGCTGGGTTGGAGGGCAGAAGGGCTCTGCAGCAGGACCTAGACCGCCTGGACAGATGGGCAGAGTCCAACGGGATGGCATTCAACAAGTCCAAGTGCCGGGTGCTGCACTTTGGCCACAACAACCCCATGCAGAGCTACAGGCTGGGGTCGGAGTGGCTGGAGAGCAGCCAAACAGAGAGAGATCTGGGGGTGCTGATTGACACCCGCCTGAACATGAGCCAGCAGTGTGCCCAGGTGGCCAAGAAGGCCAATGGCATCCTGGCCTGCATCAGGAATAGTGTGGCCAGCAGGAGCAGGGAGGTCATTCTCCCCTTGTACTCTGCACTGGTCAGGCCACACCTCGAGTACTGTGTCCAGTTCTGGGCCCCTCAATTTAGGAAGGACATTGAGGTGCTTGAACGTGTCCAGAGAAGGGCAACGAGGCTGGTGAGAGGCCTGGAGCACAAGCCCTATGAGGAGAGGCTGAGGGAGCTGGGACTGTTTAGCCTGGAGAAGAGGAGGCTCAGGGGGGACCTTATTGCTGTCTACAACTACCTGAAGGGTGGTTGTGGCCAGGAGGAGGTTACCTTCTTCTCTCAGGCAACCAGTGACAGAACAAGAGGACACAGTCTCAGGCTGCGCCAAGGCAAGTTTAGGCTGGAGGTGAGGAGAAAGTTCTTCACTGAGAGAGTAATTTGTCACTGGAATGGGCTGCCCAGGGAGGTGGTGGAGTCACCGTCCCTGGAGGCGTTCAAGGCACGTTTGGACATGGCACTTAGTGCCATGGTCTAGTCTTGAGGGCTGTGGTGATGGGTTGGACTTGATGATCTCTGAGGTCTCTTCCAACCCTTGCGATACTGTGATACTGTGATACTGTGATACATTTTGATCCACTTGAGAAATGAGATAGCAAACGCACAAACCAAACTACACATGCAAAAAGCACATTGATTAAGTCCACCCAAATATTAAAATTAAGGAAAAATTAAAATAAATAAATAAATAATCTGAACTCCTCATAGGCATTGACACAACCAGCACAGTAATAATCTTAATCTGTAATCCTCATGTGATGTAATCTGCTTTGGCCTACCGAATGCAATCATGCTAGGTCAGCTCATTCCAGTTATGGTCTGAATTCGTTCTTTTCAATTCTACTCACTGAGAATTGAGGAGAAGAAAAAAACCCAAAGTGAGTAAAAAAAATATTAGTCTGTGAATATTAAAAAGCTTTTCCCCTTCAAAGAATTTAAGAGTATGAGGAAGTCAGCAATTAATTTGGAGAAGTTATGTTGAGAAAACAAACATACTTTGCTGGCTGCAGACATTAGAACTGTTTGAAATACATGACAATGATAAACACAGTCCACACAAAGATGTTGCTTTCTCTAACAACTGGAAATCCTACCTCCTCTCAGCTCATTCCCTGAGCTTGCTCGAGGAATGCTGGTTATCAACTTCAAGAGCACACAATAGCAGCTCAGACAGCAAAGGTACTCATGCACTGACAGCTGTCCAGAATTAGTGTGTGTGTGAGTAGGGCACATTTCAAAATGGTTTTGGATCAGTTCCAGCTATGTTCTAAATCTTTTTCTGTTCATATGCTGTTTATAACTACATTCATTATATTACTGATAGTTTTCTAAATTAAAAAGGATTGTTTGAGTGTGCCCTTGACTGTTTTATTATGTAATGTTTCAGAGATGGAACACTGCTATATACCTGCTGTGAAAACAATGATTTCTTCTGTAAAATATATCTTGGAACAGACTAACCCTTATATAAGGCAGCTACATTATAAAACATTATGTGGAATCAAATTATTCTCCAGCTATGTTGAGTTGGAATCACTGATTTTGCAATCTGTGTTCAGTATTAAGAGCTACACAGAATACTCAGTTGTACCAGGGAGGATATGAAGGGATTAGAGAGACCAATATATCACAGGCTAACCTCTTTGCTCTGGACATTCACAGGGACACAGGCAATTCTCATTCTACTGCTACCTGGAGCTACTAGAGATGAAAACAAGAAATCAACATTACAAAGGAAAGCTGAAATTTAAGGTAAACAATTTTTTTTTTAAAATTAATTATAATTTTTCATGTTGAGCATCTTTTCCATACTGAATTGTGACTGTAAGCAACATTTATAATTTTAAAAGAAAAACCATCTCAGGAGCAAAACAGTTCCCAGTAGCAACTAATTCCCCTTTTGTTTTAAATTTCCTTAGTGGAATTCCTAAACAGTAGTAGTATGGATCCCAACTTTATTTATATAATGGTAAAAAAAAAATAATTTTAAAAAATACTTCTAATAGAGAGGTAAAAATCAGAGTTGCATGAAAAAGTGTCCCAAGACTGTATGGGTACATAAAAAACAGAAAATCAATACAAATACTTCTTTTCACAACAGCATATAATATATTAAAAGGAAGGGGGGAAAAAAGCCTTATGTAACATATAATCTCATTATTATTCATTGTTTTGTAAAATAGGTTAATAATAGATAATAAGTTATAATTAAACACAGCTTCTATGTTTTTTCAGCTTGTCATAGTGGGAGATATTAACAGCTAGATTATCTTCTAGTTGATTTAATAAGTAACACTGGTTTTTCTTTTTTAGGGTCATGCTAACATTTCTGTTTCTTGTGTGGTTTGCCTTTTGCTGGCTGTGTTCTCTAACAGTGGGATCAGCAGTTCTGTGGGGAGCTGTAGAGCATTATGAATACACAAACAGTTAATCTGTAACTTCACACTATGGAGTGGATGTTGATCTGAGGTCTTTATGGACAGCACAATAAATGTCTTCAAACTTCTTGCTTCAGAAGAGGCAAAGAGAAAGAATCAACAACTGTCAGGACAAACAACGATGGCGATATAAATTGAAGAAAAAAATAACTACTTCAACTCTACTACAGCAGTCTTGACTGTTGTGTAATAATTTTGATAGTTTCATGGCTTCCTAGAATGGTTTAAGTTGGAAGGGACATTGAAAATCATCTAGTTCTAACCCCCTGCCATGGGCAGGGACACCTTCCACTAGAACAGGTCACTCAAGGCCTCATCCAACCACCAACAGAGAGGGCACATCCACAACCTCCCTGGGCAACCTATGCCAGTGTCTCCGCACCCTCACTGCAAAGAATTTCTTGCTAATCTCCAATCTAAATCTCCCCTCTTCCAATTTAAATCCATTCTCTCTCATCAATTCACTACTGGGCTTTGTCCAAAGTCCCTTGCTGGCTTCCTTGCAGGCTCCCCTCAGGCACTGGAAGGCCACTATAAGGTGTCCCCAAGGCGTTCTTTCCTCCAGGATGAGCAACTCCAGCTTTCATAGCCTGTCCCCAGAAGGGAGACTCTTCAGCCTTCTGATCATCTTTGTGGCCCTCTTCTGGACCCACCCCATCAGTTTGAAGTCCCTCTTATGCTGTGGGCCCCAGAACTGGACAGAGTACTCCAGATGGGTCTCATGAGAGCAGAGTAGAGGAGAAGAATCACCTCCATCATCCTGATGGTCACACATGATGCAGCCCAGGACATGGTTACCTTCTGTGCAGCCAGCACACATAGCTGGCTTGTGGTGAGTTTATCATCAGCTGACACCCTCAAATCCTTCTCCTCAATATGCATGGAAGAGCATGATGCAATCAGTAACACTGCTAAATGCTACTACTCCACATTGTTGAAGTTTCTTAAAATTAGGAAATACAATTTTTACAGTCTCAAGTAAGGTATTTGGATCTTTTGGGAAACGTGGGAGGTGTCCCTGCCTATGGCAGGGGCTTGGAACTAGATGATCTTTGAGGTCCCTCCCAACTTTACCATTCTGCGATTCTATCTTGTGAGACTCATTGCTGAGGATACTTATTAATTCTAGAAATTTTCAGGAGCTTGAAAACATTTATTGAAGAAGTTTTTTGTTTGCCATTTATCATCTCTATCAAGTAGTAAATTTGTACCATAAATTCAGATCAAAATTGAACCGTAGACTACTTAAATATAAGCAGCCACAGACCACTTGTCATTAATTTGCAGGCAATTTTCTTAAATGTAGATAAAAAATGGGGGTTCCTGACTAGAAATTAATAGAAACTGAGTGACAAAAGGAGTTTGGAATTGAACTGACTTTTGAAACTCTTATTTTAATGTTATAACAAGCCTGTTGACTATGTCAGAGACATTTTATGCTTATGCCTGCAGTGTTTTTGTCAAGAAAGATAATTTAGATCTGTTTTCTTTTTTTCTATATGATTTTTTCTTTTCTTTATGATTTTTTTCCTTCTTTATGATTTTTCTTCCTTCTCTTTTTCTGCTCAAGCTTCCTATGATATTCTGTATTGTTTACATGAAATTTGAAAAACAGAATAGGTAATTGTCACTTGATGTCCTAGGCAAACTAAGGGGGGAAAAAAATGCAACAAATAAGGCAAGGTAGAAGTCTTCTTATATTTGTGTAATCCCCATGGTAGTGGAGAAAACTTCTCTGTCAACTGAATAATTTAGCACATCCTTCGCTTTACCAAAGGCAAGTGGGTGAGTCAGGAACTTCTGCTGAGGAGTTAGGAGGGGACATAGCTGGAAAGGGACTTGAAAAAAATAAAACTAAAAAAATGTAGCTAGTCCTTAGGGAAGTACTGAGTCAGGATCATGGAAAGGCAAGAAGGTACAGAAATAGCTCTAAGTTCAAACCTGAGGCTACAAGCATTTTTAAAGCTAGTGGTTGCATTAGAGTTCTTTCTGGAAGGAGACATCTTTGGCAAATGTTGAATTCTGGCTATGTTGTGGATTTCTATAATCTTATTTTGTCCATTTTTAGGTCTTGAGTGCACAGTTTAATAGCAAACATGGATGTGCTAGAATTTTTCTGAGATAGAATCATGGAACAGAATGACAGAATGGTAAGGTTGGAAGGGACCTCAAGGATCATCTAGTTCCAACTTTCTGCCATAGGCAGGGACACCTCCCACTAGCACAGCTCACTCAAGGCCTCCTCCAACCTGGCCTTGAACCCCTCCAGGGAGGGAGCAGCCACAACCTCCCTGGGCAACCTGTGCCAGTGTCTCACCACCCTCACTCCAAACAACTTCCTCCTAACATCCAGTCTAAATCTCCCCTCTGCCACTTTCAACCCATTGCCCCTTGTCCTGGCATTGCAAGACCTTGTCAATAGTCCCTCCACAGTCTTCCTGTAGGCCCCCTTCAGATCCTGGAAGGCTACTCTAAGGTCTCCTGGAAGCCTTCTCTTCTCCAGGCTGCAGAGCCCCAACTCTCTCAGCCTGTCCTCACAGCAGAGCTGCTGCAGCCCTCTCAGCATCTTGGTGGCCTCCTCTGGACCCACTCCAACACTTCCATGTCCTTCCTGTGCTGGGGGCTCCAGAACTGCACACAGGACTCCAGGTGGGGTCTCACAAGAACAGAGCAAAGGGGCACAATCCCCTCCCTCTCCCTGCTGCCCACACTGCTCTTGCTGCAGCCCAGCACACAGTTGCTGTCTGGGCTGCACTCACACTGCAGCCTCATGTTGAGCTTGTCATTAACCCAGACTCCAAGGTCCTTTTCCTCAGAGCTGTTCTCAGCCATTCACCACCCAGCCTGGTGTTGTGCTTGGGATCTTGGTGCAAGCATGGGATCTCCCATGCAAATGAAATGGGACTTACTTCTTTAACACATAGGAAAATATTTACATTTATTGGACTTTCCTTCCATTATATTTTGACTGAAGTAGACTCAAAAGTATTTTATTGGAAGGCCTAAAAAACATCTAGATCATATTTTATGAAGATGAACCTTTGATGTAATAGTCACTTTTCTAGTTGACCAGGAAGACTTTCCCTGCCTATGGCAGGGGTTTGGAACTAGATGAACTGGTAGAGGGGAGACTGAAAGTGGATGTTAGGAGGAAGTTGTTTGCAGTGAGGGTGGTGAGACACTGGCACAGGTTGCCCAGGGAGGTTGTGGCTGCTGCCTGCCTGGAGGTGTTCAAGGCCAGGTTGGAGGATGCCTTGAGTGCCCTCTACTAGTGGGAGGTGTCCCTGCCTATGGCAGAAAGTTGAAACTAGATAATCCTTGAGGTCCCTTCCAGCCTTACCATTCTATCATTCTATGATTCTATGATATTCCAGGGCAGAGGAGGAGGAGAGATGCAATGAGATGAAAAGGGGGAGAGGATCTGTGTGGGAGGGAATATTTGCTTGTTTTAGCTGAAATTGTAGATTCATCTGTCCTCATATCCCCAGAACTTCTTTATATGAATTAGTCCAGAAGATTTTAGGAACTCTTAAGAAACTTCACTAAATCTGCTACGACTCTAAGCAACTCTGTGCTGTAAGAGTGAGTTCTGTTCAAGTAAAATTCTGTTTCAGCTGGTGAGAACTGATCTAAGAGGCTAAACTCTACCAATGCAATAGAAAAACTCTAAGAGGCTAAACTCTACCAATGCAATAGAAAAACTGTTAAGCCCAAATGGGTGTGGTTTATTTTAAACTGGATTAGTTTATAGTAGTAATTTAAATCTCTTCATGAGTTAGTTATATTTTTAGTTAGATACTCATCTTTATGTAACAGGAAATGAGAGATATTTTTATTCACAGTGTGTCCGTTGCTGTTCCGTAATGTAATAAAGGAAGCAACTGCGTTTTCTGTTGCTGTGCTACTGTTTTGGGAAATTTTGTAGCTGAATTAGTTCACAGACATGCTTATGACTTTTGGGCTGTATTACCATGAAACTTCAATTTTTTTTTTTTAGTGGTATTCCACTGAGTTACTGGAATATAGTGGAGTCTCCATCCTTGGAGGTATTCAAATCTTTCTTGATGTGACCGCAGGTAACCAGCTCAAAGTGGCCCTGCTTCAGCAGGGGAGTTGGACAAGATGGTCCAGAGGCCTCTTCCAACCCCTAACTCTTTGTCATTCTGTGATTCTGCAAAAGTTGCAACAGATGTGTAAAAATATGTTTCTGCCCATGAGTGATCATTTTTCAGAAGTAGTATTTGAACAGTTCACATATTTCTTGGAGTAGCCTTCCAGGATCTAAAGGGAGCCTACAGGAAGGCTGGGGAGGGACTATTGACAAGGGCTTGCAATGACAGGACAAGGGGCAATGGGTTTGAACTGGTAGAGGGGAGATTTAGACTGGATGTTAGGAGGAAGTTGTTTGCAGTGAGGGTGGTGAGGCACTGGCACAGGTTGCCCAGGGAGGTTGTGGCTGCTCCCTCCCTGGAGGTGTTGAAGGCCAGGTTGGAGGAGGCCTTGAGTGCCCTGTACTAGTGGGAGGTGTCCTTGCCTATGGCAGGGGATTGGAACTGGATGATCCTTGAGGTCCCTTCCAACCTCAGCATTCTATGATTCTATGATTGCCCTACTGCTTATTAGTCATTTGGCATTTTCGGTTCATGTCTTTACCTACTTCTTGACATTGTCTTTTATGTTACTACAAAGCAGATGTCCTTGCATTTCAGATGTTCTTACAAACCCTCAGGGATGGAAAAAACCTACTTGAAAAATATTAACTGCCTTTTAAGCTCAGAAGTAGACATTTACAATTACAATAGAGAAATTCCAAGGGGGAAAAAAAAACCAAAAACAAAACCCAACAAACAGAAAACCAGAAAAGAAAGAAAGAAACAAACAAAAACAAAACCAACCAAAGAGAAAAAAACCCAAAAAACCACTTTATTGAGAAAGAAAACAGCTTACTTTTCATCAGATTAATGTTTATTTGTAATTTAATCCATCTGTGCACTGGGCTCTATGATATAGCACAGTGGAAAGCAAGAATTTGCATTCCAGAATGAAGGCATGCCTGCACTAACTCACTAGGACCTAATGAATCTATGATTCATTTCTTTTTATGGCTTCTGAATTATAGTTGATTAATTTTACTTGCATTTTTGTATCTAAGAATCTAAGTTTTGGCTAGCTGATGAGCTAAGAATAGACAGCTTGTGACTTCTTGATGCCAGCAGAGAGCTACAGTTTTCTTGTTTGAATTAACACTTTCTGTGCATATTAGGCAGTGTGGACTGGATGTCTGAAATTACAAAGCACAGAAAAGAGATATTTTTATGGACCTTTTCACTGGAGTACCTGAGTTTTACAACTCTTAAACCATTGATTACTATTGCTGTTAAAGTGTCAGTGTCCCCACAGAAGTAAACCTCCTGTAGGAAGCCATGCAGTGATTAACTTTCAGTGCCTGCCTACAGGTTTTCCCAAGCTATGACCTATTAGTTCATAGAAGATATGGAGAATAAGAAAGAATGGACCCTCCTCACCATACTGTCAAACTAAGTCAATGTGCTGCATGACAGGACTGGCATTCAAGGAAACATAGTCAGTGTGGAAAAATAGGTCAACAAGGATGAGGTCAAAGTCCTGCATTTGTAGATGGTCATCATTATCTTGAGCTGTGTTGCAGACAATGTACTGAGGGAAGTGATTCTTCCTTTCTAGTCAGAATTTGTTACACTACATCTGGACACAGAATCATAGAATCATAGAATGATAAGGCTGGAAGGGACCTCAAAGATCATCCAGTTCCAACCCCCTGCCATAGGCAGGGACACCTCCTACTAGTACAGGGCACTCAAAGCCTCCTTCAGTCTGGCCTTCAACCCCTCCAGGGAGGGAGAAGCCACAACCTCCCTGGGCAACCTGTGCCAGTGTCTCACCACCCTCACTCCAAACAACTTCCTCCTAACATCCAGTCTAAATCTCCCCTCTGCCACTTTCAACCCATTGCCCCTTTTCCTCTCATTGCAAGACCTTGCCAATTGTCCCTCCCCAGTCTTCCTGGAGGCCCCATTCAGATATTGGAAGGCTACTCTAAGGTCTCCTGGAAGCCTTCTCTTCTCCAGGCTGCAGAGCCCCAACTCTCTCAGCCTGTCCTCACAGCAGAGCTGCTGCAGCCCTCTCAGCATCTTGGTGGCCTCCTCTGGACCTGCTCTAACAGTTCNNNNGAGAAAATACAGCCTAATTCAGTACAAGGTGCATAATAAAAGGATGAGAGGAAATTGAGGCAAGTTGTAATGCACAGGTGCATAATAAAAGGATGAGAGGAAATTGAGGCAAGTTGTAATGCACAAAATTCTGATTAGAGACAAGGTTGCTCAGAGACTGAAATCTCAGTCCTTGGAAATAATCTGACTGAAAGCTGTTCTGATCAATCTAATCTATATTGGCTTTCTTTTGAGAGAGGGGTTGAACCAGGAGACCTCCAGATTTTCCTTCCCACCCATTCTAAGATTATTTTTTACTATATATGTGATGTAGCTCTGTTTTTCTATATTCTTTTATGAGCTGGGAGCTATTTCTAGTGTCAAGAGTATAAAGCCTCTAAGTACATACCTGAAGAGAAGGGTAAATTTTCTTAGTCTTGAATAGATATACTTTGTGGGATAAAGACTTGCTCATTTTACATGAAACAAGGAGTATCCAGAGCCCATTCTGAAAAAGGACTTAATAGACCATAGTTAAACCTTTTCCTTTTCTCTGTTTAACTCTACCACAGAGCCAGATGGCAACTCGTGCCATAAAACCTAGTTAATATGTATTTACCACAGTTTACAACTTGATACCTGGAAAGCAACAGGAAATACCTACTGGAACAGTGGACTCTGCATCCCTGGTGATCATTCTATAAGTGATCTTTTAAAGAAGTACTCAGGTGCTTAACTTGAATCTCTTATCCTTGGAAATGGTGGCTGGGCCAATATTTATTTACTTACTCTACAGCAAGGCAGTTTACATATTAAGAACTCCTTTTTAATTAAGATCCAATTAATTTTAATTATCCAATTTTAATTAAGACCATTTTTTGATGGTCCTAAACCCACTCCCCTACCAAACATAGAATCATAGAATCACAGAATGGTAAGGTTGGAAGGGACCTCAAGGATCATCTAGTTCCAACCCCCTGCCATAGGCAGGGACACCTCCCACTAGGACAGGGCACTCAAGGCCTCCTCCAACCTGGCCTTGAACACCTCCAGGGAGGGAGCAGCCACAACCTCCCTGGGCAACCTGTTCCAGTGCCTCACCACCCTCACTGTAAAGAACTTCCTCCTGACATCCAGTCTAAATCTTCTCTCTGCCAGTTTAAACATGGGCTAACTGATTTAGACAATTAAAAAAGAAGTTGTGTTCAAACTACAAGCCTCTACTCTGTGACACTACTGGGTGGTACAAGCAAGACCTGAGCATATAAATGGGATGAGGATATATTAAAATAGTTATTTTATTATTATTACATTAATAATAGTTAATGTAATAACAATATCAATAATAATTAGTTTACAGGTTACAAGAGTTGGGGCTCTGCAGCCTGGAGAAGAGAAGGCTTCCAGGGTATCTTAGAGTAGCCTTCCAGTATATGAAGGGGGCTACAGGAAGGCTGGGAAGGGACTGTTGAGGTCTTGCAATGACAGGACAAGGAGCAATGGGTTTGAACTGGCAGAGGGGAGATTTAGACTGGATGTTAGAAGGAAGTTGTTTGCAGTGAGGGTGGTGAGACACTGGCACAGGTTGCCCAGGGAGGTTGTGGCTGCTCCATCCCCGGAGGTGTTCAAGGTCAGGTTGGAGGAGTCCTTGAGTGAGCTGTGCTAGTGGGAGGTGTCCCTGCCTCTGGCAGGGGGTTGGAACTAGATGATCCTTGAGGTCCCTTCCAAGCCTACCATTCTATGATTCTATGATTATTATTACATTAATAAACAAAACATTCCTCTCTTTTTGCTATGAAGTTTTCAGTTTAAGTACCTACTGCTCTGGGCATGAAAGAGATAACTATTAGGGAAATTAAGAATTTTTTAACACTATGGTTTTACCAATAGCAATACTAAGAGAAATATCTTGAGAATAGAATAATGTAATTGTTTAGGTTGGAAAAGACCTATAACATCATCAAATCCAGCTGTTAACCCAACACTGTCTAGTTCACCAGTAAACCATGTTCCTCAGCACCATGTTTAAACTTTGAAATACCTCCAGGGATAGTGACTTCATCATTTCCCAGGGTAGCCTGTTCCAAGTTGTGAAGTTTCGAGGAGCTGAATTCTGCTCATGGTCCTGCCACAAAGACATCCTCTGTGACATTTAAATTCTTGTAGATGTGGTAATTTGAGGCTAATTGGAATATTTTAATGGAGAAAATTATATTATAGGCTGTGAAAAGAAAACAATGGTGATGTCTGCTTCACTCACAGGCTTGCTGAGATGGGTAAGAATAAGTACAAAGCAAAAACAAAGTGCATCTATCAAAACATAGATAACACAGTCCCAGTCTTTCTCTGGGAGCTAGTGGGTCCTCTCCTCTCTGCTGAGTAACCTCACTAACCACTTTCCTTCTTAACCCCTCTGTCTGATCCTCCAAACTCACCTTACGTGTAAGGCAAACCTTGGGGTAAGGTAGAGGGGCAAGAGAAGGTGGAAGGGTGGTTGGGAGCCCCTGCTGGGGACCCTGATTTCTGGGAGGGGAGTTGTGTTTCTGTATTCCCTTTAACTTGTCTATGTCTGTAACTGTTCCTGTCTGTTGTGTCTATCTCTGCTTGTACATTGTGCTGAGCTGTAAACAGAGCTTCAGTCCTTAACTTCCAGCTGGCTGAGTCTAGTCTGGGTCATTTTACAAAGTGTGTGTGTGGGGAACTCCCAAACCATCACACAAGTCTTGACCACCCTGTCCATGAAGAAATTGTTCCTAATGGCCACCTTAAGCCTTCCCTAAAATCTCACTGTTGTGTCTATGATTGCAAACCAAACTGAATAAACAAAACTATTTATTCTAGTGTGATCTGTCATGATTTGGTGCTAGCGATGGTTCAAATCTTTCCCTAGGTTCTTCCCAATTGATGGCTTTAGCTCTTGAATTGTCATAATCCCAGTTGCAACTGTTTCACCACACAAGCAAATGCAAATTCAGTTCTGTGTGATGATGTCTACCAGCATTTTACTCAAGTGCTGTAGGTGGATAAGCTCAAATTAGAGAAAGCAACCGGATGATGACTGCACAAATCTATACAAATTGGTTGCTGTTGCAGGTGGCTTAGGACAAAGTCTTTGAGATTAAGGGCTTTTTAATTCCATTCTTCAGTTTAAGATGCAAATCACTACTTGTATATTAGAAACACTGCCTGAAAACAAACTGAATTAACATTGTGACTAATCTGTACTGTGGGAGTCCATACTGTAAGCTTATCAGCATCGCTGTGCTGCAGGCAGTTGGCAGACCTTCGTGTTTTGTTTAAGCAAGCAAATCTGGTTTTGAGATTTCTAGAAGGCAGGTGTCTAGGCATTGGCTATTTGCTGGGATAAAATGTGTGCACTACTCCTGCTTTAACTGGACTGATGATAACAGGGCTAAAATATCTGCAGTGGCTATTCAAAAGTTTAATAATAAATAGGATAGTGTAACATTAATGGTATGGTACCCAAGTGCATGGTATACCCAAACCCCCAGATATTCAGAAACTCTCTAGGTAACTCTGTCCAAGGTGTTTTCTCTTACCTGTGAGGCTTTATTGTTACATTAAGTCTTTTTTGGGACTTTAGGGGGTAGTGGTGGTGGTGGTGTGTGAGTTTGTGGTTGGTGGGACCTGTTGTTTGCTTGGTTTGTTTGTTTGGAGAGGGGGTTTGTTTTCTTTGTTTTTATTAAGCAGGTATTTTTCAGGACCTGTGGATCAAACTAACTCATTATTCTGATGGTGTCTCAACCTGCATATACAAAGTGATGGAATAGAAAATTCTGTGAAGAGAAAAAGAGAGATGGTGTCTCAACCTGCATACACAAAGTGACGGAATAGAAAATTCTGTGCAGAGAAAAATAGTCACATTTATTTGAAGAGCAATACATAATTCTTTGCAAGGTACCTTGTTATCACCCTTTACTGGTTGCTTTGGTGACTAGGTGTTGCACAAGATACATCCAGAAAACAGATTCATATTCTTCTATTTCCTTCTTGAAAAAAAATTAATCAGGATTTTTGTATTGGACAAATTCCATGCAGTATCCTGATTCAACACAATTTTGCTGTGTACCCCCACTAAGTGCCTGGTGCAGCATGCTCACTTGCATTTGGAGATCATAGAATCACAGAATGGTTTGGGTTGGAAGTGACCTCCAAAGGCCTTCTAGTACAACACCCCTGCACAGACCAGGCACATTCTCCTCTAGATCAGGTTGCTCAGAGCCTTGTTGTGTGTGACCTGGAATACAGAATCATAGAATCATAGAATGGTAAGGTTGGAAGGGACCNCTCCCCTCTGCCAGTTCAAACCCATTGCCCCTTGTCCTGTCATTGCAAGATCTTGTCAGTAGTCCCTCCCCAGCCTTCCTGCAGGCTCCCTTCAGATATTGGAAGGCTACTCTAAGGTCTCCTGGAAGCCTTCTCCTCTCCAGGCTGCAGAGCCCCAACTCTCTCAGCCTGTCCTCACAGCAGAGCTGCTGCAGCCCTCTGAGCATCTTTGTAGCCTCCTCTGGACCCACTCCAACACTTCCATGTCCTTCCTGTGCTGGGGGCTCCAGAACTGCACACAGGATGCCAACCATGGGGCCTCAACCGCCTCCCTGAGCAACCTGTTCCAGTGTTCTACTACCCTCATGGTAAAGAACATGTTCCTAACATCCAGTCTAAATCTACTCTTCTCTATTTTCAAACCTATCACTAGAGGCCTTTGTAAACAGTTCCTCTAGAGCCTTCTTGTAGGTCCCCTTCAGGTACTAGAAGCCCACAATTAGGTCTCCTTGGGAGCCTTCTGCAAGCTGAACAACCTCAGGTCTCTCAGCCTGTCCTCACAGCAGAGGTATTTCAGCCCTCTGATCATTTTTGTGATCATCCTGTCCATAAGGGATTTTCCTTTACTTTTCTATATTTCAATATATTTACCAAATGCACTGCTAGAATGGTCCAGAAAGAGCTATCATGAGGAGACATGGTTCATTCTGTTAAGCAGCTGGACGAAGCATGTCCTCACAGCTTCTGCATCTCTGAAACGGGCTTGGTAGATGTGATATGGGCACTGTAACATTTAGTTAGGTATTTGTGCAAATTAGAACAGGAGGTCATTAATGTGTGAAGTGTCGTAAATATGTTTATGCAAATTTTAGCTCCTCTTTAATTTTACCTTATTTTGTGGTACTGGTCAGTACAGCCTCTGTTAATCACACTAATGATTAGGGTACCTTCCTCCTTCACTGAGCATAATGCCAGGCATATGGTTAAATTTTTATTTTTCTTTCCTCTCCCATTTTGCCAGTTCATGGCAAGGGGTTATTGGCCTCTTATTCCTTTCTTCTGATAATCTTAGCATTAATTCTCCAAATTCTGTGCATTAAATGGCTTTTTCTCCCCTTTTAAATGTAGACAGTACATCTACACTAAGCAGCCTACCAATGAGAAGTTTGGATGGCTTCAATGTTGTTAATCAGGAAATTAACTTCAAGCACTTATTTTAATGCTAAAGATATAAACTTAACTGAGGTTCACATGCCTCAGATCAGATTCAGTATTGGCAAAAGATGAACTAATGTCCTTGTGCTGGTTCTGCTTACTCAGCTGTAACTTGGACTGGCTCCTTTGGAGATTTGATGTATCTAGTTTGCATACCAAACTGGTCAGGTCAAAGTGCTGTGTTATTGATACACTGCAGTCCATAGGCTGGGTGAAGTAGCATCTGCTCAGATACACTGTGTCTTTGTTTTGAAGGAATAATATAATGGATGAGTTTAATGTTGTGAAAGATTTTAAGTGGATTGTGCTAATCTATTTTGGATTGAAACATCTTTGTCAGTGCCATGGACAGAGGAATCAGTGCACCCTCAGCAAGTTTGCAGATGGCACCAAGCTGTGTGGCACAGTCGAGTTGCTAGAGGGCAGGGATCCATCCAGAGGGAACTGAACAGGCTGCAGAGCTGTGCCCAGGCCAACCTCAGGACATTCAACAAGGCCAAGTGTAAGGTTCTGCACCTGGGTAGGCACAATCTGAAGCACAACTCCAGACTGGGTAGTGAATGGCTGAAAGCAGCCCTGGGGAAAAGGCCCTGGGGGTCTGGGGTCATGAAAAGCTCAACCTGAGCCTGCAGTGTGCACATGCAGCCCAGACAGCAACCAAGTCCTGGACTGCAGCAAAAACAGTGTGGGCAGCAGAGAGAGGGAGGGGATTGTGCCCCTTTGCTCTCCTCAGACCCCACCTGCAGTCCTGTGTGCAGTTCTGGAGCCCCCAGCACAGGAAGGACATGGAAGTGTTGGAGTGGGTCCAGAGGAGGCCACCAAGATGCTCAGAGGGCTGCAGCAGCTCTGCTGTGAGGACAGGCTGAGAGAGTTGGGGTTCTGCAGCCTGTAGAAGAGAAGGCTTCCAGGAGACCTTAGAGTAGCCTTCCAGTATCTGAAAGGGGGCTACAGGAAGGCTGGGGAGGGACTATTGACAAGGTCTTGTAATGACAGGACAAGGGGCAATGGGTTGAAAGTGGCAGAGGGGAGATTTAGACTAGATGTTAGGAGGAAGTTGTTTGCAGTGAGGGTGGTGAGACACTGGCACAGGTTGCCCAGGGAGGTTGTGGCTGCTCCCTCCCTGGAGGTGTTCAAGTCCAGGCTGGAGGAGGCCTTGAGTGAGCTGTACTAGTGGGAGGTGTCCCTGCCTATGGCAGGGGGTTGGAACTAGATGATCCTTGAGGTCCCTTCCCACCTTACCATTCTATCATTCTATGATTCTATGCATTGAAAATGCTACCAAAAGCTGTGAGCAAGCTCCTAAAGGGCAGCTAGATTCACCTCTGTTCATGACTTTCTATAGTCCCTAATATTTAAGGAAAAGCAACTTGCTCCTACATCTTGGCCTCTAAATTTGCACAAAGAGTTCTAATTTGCATGCACTTTTAAAATGACTATTTTAGCTCTGAAGGGTTTTAATCATACCTTCCAGTGTTAGTGATTTAATTGTTTTTTTCTTTAGTGAGAGTATTAAGCCTGACACCACCAAGCTATTTCTTGCTATTTAAACATTACAGCTTCTGAGAAAAAGGCTGATTCATTTGAGAACTCTTCTTTCCTTGCCACAACATGGTGTTATGTCCCATTAGTTTCTGAGTTTCATCAGTAATAAGTTGAGAGAGTTGCTGTCACTCCAGTACAGATTGTGAAGCGTATAGGGAGAAAGCTGTAGAAATGATGCGATGCAGATGCAGGGTAGCCAGGCCTGCTGTGGGGCTTGTGGGAGAGAAAACTATTGATTTATGTTGTTTCAAGAGAACTGGCTCTTGTCACAGTCCTGTGATATTTGCCTTCTATGACAAAATTCTCTGAGACATTTGAAATCATAATCATTTTAAGCTGGCATCCTTGGCTCAGAGAAGACAACAATGAACTTTCTACTGAAGGCAATTTCTCATCCTGTGTCTCCATGTGGGCTCAGCTTACTTCCTTAGGCATTGTATATCTCTCTCCTCCTATCTTCTATCTCAGCACAGGTTTACAGTAAAATAGGAAGAGTGTATATAGTTTTGATCAGTAAGTTTTAGCAGAATTGCTCCTTACTCACTTTTAAGTGTTTTATTGAGTGAACAGAATATGTTTTGATATCAGTTATTTTATCTGAATCCACCTGGTTTTTAAACAGAAGACAACTTCTAAGTCAAAAAGGGCTATAAAGAAAGAAACATAGAGGGATTGTTTGGTTAGAAAAAAATGCATTTGGGAGCTGAATAAACACTCAGACCAGATAAATTACAGTAATATCATCTTCCATGGATATAAGTATTTATGTATATCTAAGTGCATATGAATGTTTACATTAATACACACCAGAAAAACAAAACACTTCCACTGATTAAATTCCTGTTTCCCTTTCTTTGCTGTGCACTTGTCTTCTTCCATGCAGCAGCACTTTGCACATCTGTTCATATCAAAGCACATAATGTTCATTTCTGCTAAATGAACAGGGATGTGCATTTGCCTTCCTCTAAAACTTTTAATGGAAGCTTGTATCTTTCCTTCACATGCCAAGTGAATCCAGCCCTGTTCAGGTGTGGCTGTATTGTGTGTCACCTCTTCTACAGGCCTCTCTGATGTCTTTACCTAGAACACCATCTGAACAGGCATCCACTTACACTCATGACATGCTACTCCTTTTAGAGGATTTTCTGTATGCTTCATCAGGTTCTCTGTTCAGCTGATCTTTTGATGTGTAATTTAAAGTCACTCGAGAAGAAAGTAGGAAGCCCTCAACTGCTACTACTAATTTCATTGTTTATTGTGAACCAGTCTTTGAAAAAATTAGTTTCTGATTATTACAATACAAGGATATTATAAACATTTCAGCTATGTAATTTTGGGGGGGGGGGGGAAAAAAGAGCATCAAATGCTGTCACATCCCTGTAGTTAAAACAGCTGATATTTGTGAAGATTTGCCTGTTCAAAAGACATACTGGAATATTCAAAATCACCCACAAATTAGTGAGATATCTCAGGAGGATTTAAAAAAAAAAAAAAAAGTGGCATCCACTCAGTGAGGCAGGATAATTAGTGGCAAGGAAAAACACAGAAAGACTGAGGTCCTTAGTGGATTTTTGCCATTACTTTATAGGCAAGATTTGTCCTCTAGTGTTCAAGCTCCCCGACCCAAGCATCAGAGCATGCTGGAGTCAAGCATGATCTGTAGTACACAGCACTTAAACCATCTGGCTATGCATAAAGTCATGGACTAGACAGGATGGATCAAAAGGTGCTGGGAGACCTGGCTTATGATATTGCTAAGTCACTCCAACATATTTAAAAGGTCATTGGGGAAGTTCTCTAATGATCACAAAAAGACAAGTGCTGCACTTCTCTGCAAGAAAGAGGATCCACAAGAGAACTACTAAGTAGTCAGGCTCATGTGGCTGGGAAGGTTTATCAGAGAAAATCCTCCTGGAAGCCATATGCAAATAGATGAAGGACAGGAATGTTATTGGAAACACCCTGTGTTTTCTCCAGGCAAATCACATTCCATCAGGCATTCGACACATTCAATTGTAATATCCTCATAAGACAAATTTGAGAGACTCATGCAGGGTTTAAAAACAGACTGAACCATCAGGCTGAAATGGGTTGTGGTTAGTTGTTTCAAGTCCTGCTGGTGGCACGCTACTAGTTGCAGCTTTCTGATGAATAATAGTCAATGTTTCTGTTAATGATGTGGGAAAAGGTATGACTATAACCTGGGCAAGTCTGTGAATGATGCCAGTTTGGAGAACAGCAGATATCCTGAAAGGAAGGCGCATTTCTTGGAGGTCCCCTGACAGGCAGGAGGATGAACTGGTGAGAACCTTGTGAAGTAGAACAAAAGCAAGCGCCGTCCCATATCTGGGAAGGAGTAACTCCGTGCATGAGGATGGGTTGTTCCAAAAGCAGCTTTTGCAGAACAAATCCTTGTGGATGCCAAGGTTGATCTGTTTCAGCAGTATGCCTTTTTGGTGAAAAACACCAACACCAGAGCAGGCTGTGCACCTGTGTGTGTTGCTAGCAGGTTAAATGTGATTCTTCTCAATATATTCAGCAGTTGAGGCCGCATTGGAAATCCCGTGTCCTGTCCGGGGTGAACGAGTCTTGGAACAACGCTGACACGGAGCCAGTCACCATGAGGGTGGTCAAATACCGGTAGAGGTGCTCAGAGAGGCTGTGAAATCCTCCATCTACAGACATTCAAAACTCGGTTGCATACGGCCCTGAGCAACCTGACTTCGATGGCTCTGTTCCGAAGACACTGCTTGCGTGGATGCCCTCCAGCTGTGCCTTCCAGTCTCCCTCGATTCGAGCTTTGGGTGAGCTAGGCTCCCTCAAGCTCTGCATGCTTGCGAGCCCATCCTTACTCGAGAAGGAAGGAGAGCGGAAGGCACCATTNNNGTGGCGGCCGGGGGGGGGGGCGGGGCGGGGGGGGGCCCCGCCGCAGCCACGACCCATCTGTTCCTCTACGACTGGCGGAGAGTGGGTGCGCGGCGCAGCGCAGGCGGCGGCGGACCGGCAGGGAGGCGAGGGACGAGAATGTGCGCGGTGCCTTTAATGGCCGGGCGGCGGGGCGGGTCGCGGTGTGCTCGGGGGGGAGCCGCCCTCCCGGAGCATGCGCCGCTCTGGGCGGTGGAGCGCGGCGCGGCGGGCGGTTGGCGGCGCCGCACTTTCTCGGCAGCCGCGGTGACAGCGATCTACCACGGCCCTTGAGCTGCTGCCGTGCGGGGCCGCGGGGCCGGCCGCGGACCCCCGAGCTTCCGCCGCTCCGCCTGCTGCCGAGCGAGGCTGCGCATCGGCCGGCCGCTCCCCGCCCGCTTTACGCCCGAGGATTGAAGCTGCGATCGGGGCGCCTCGGCGGCGGCCATGGGCAATGAGGCGAGCCTGGAAGGAGGCGAAGGGCTGGGTGCTTTGCCCGAAGGGGCGGCGGCACCCGGGGATGGCGGCGATCCCGCGGCCCCCTTGCAGCGCCTTGTCCCGGCTGGGGTGGAGGCGGACCTGAGCCAGCTGAGCGAGGAGGAGAGGAGGCAGATCGCCGCTGTCATGTCAAGGGCGCAGGGGCTGCCCAGAGGGAACCTCGCCGGCACGGAGCCGCCTCCCATGCAAAGGCATGCACGGAATATCTCCCTTTTCCCGCTCCCCCCTTCCCCCAGTCTCCGTGTCCTCGCGGTGGGGCGGGGGGCGAGTCGCAATAAGGATCCAGGCCCGCTGCAGCGGGAGCAGGCGTTGCATTTTGCTGGCCGAGGGAGGGAAGGGGGCGGCTGCACGAGTGGCGGACACTAGGACGGAGCCTTCACTCTCCGGCTTTCCCCACTCTGGTGGTTTCTAATAACGGTGGTCCTCGGTGCCAGTGGGCTGCGCTCCCTCCCCTCCCTCCACCGATCCGGAGCATGGGTGATCTCTGTGTCTGGGGAGAGGGGAGAGATTTGAACACAACGTTTCGGGTTTCTGTGTGTGTGTGTGTGTGTGTGTGCTTTACGTGTCTAGAGTGCCCCACAGCTCAGGTAGTATCCAGAGGAGGTCTTCCCAGGTTCTGCAAGCTTCTCTTTCTGGAGAGAGAGATTCTTGTTGGATCTTTCAAAGCTTGTGGGTATAATATATTTGCTAGCCATTACTCTGCCAGTTGTTAACCTCTAAAACTCTCATTTGGCTTCATTAAATAGTCATAGATTGAGGAGATCTGTTTCAGTCCATTTATTTTCCACCTTATTTTCCTTCTCGATTTTTCCTCCTTTTATGAAAGAGGAAAGAGGCTAAATAATAGATTAAATCGATCTGGATTCAGTATTCTGGATAGCGATGGCTTTATCTTGTTTTGCATTCGGGAAGGCCGGAATAATTTCTTCCCGTTCTTTCCCTGCCCCTTTCGTCAGTTCAGTGCCCAATGTGCAACAAGCCCAAGCCCGCTTCACGGCCCCGCTGCGGGGCCGGTGCCGGCGTTCCAGCCGTGCCCCTGTCCGCGGTGCTGAACTCGCCTCTTCCCCTGCTCGTCATCCAGGGCCGGCGTCTCTGGGGCTGGGCGTGTTGTCTTGGAGGAGGATGCTGAAAGGAGCCTCCTCTACTGACCGTTCAACACCGTTCTTATGTATTGACCTCACCCTAGATAAATGGATGCAGAGTTTATAAATAGCGGGTTTATATAAGTGAATTTTAGAAGAAGAGAAGCAAGGAGGGCTGGACCAAATTCATCCTTGGGCAAACTACTGGAGTGATTGAGATTACACCTGAGATGTTGGTCTGCATTTTTTAAAACTTCAAATGAAATAGTCAAAATTGATGTCTTGTGTAATTATTAAACAGTTATTATCACGGAATATGAAATATAATTTGCTGTTCAGTTCAGGACTGAACCTGGCTTCTGTAGATGTTAATGGAAAAAACCCAAACATGTTGATTAGGTCTGTGAAGCTAAACTGAAAATTCCCTTTTTTGTATTACAGAAAATGAGCCGAGTCACAAAGACTTTAAAAGTTTATTGTTTCATCCTAATGTTGCAGTAAAAAGTAAGGTATCCTAGGCTAAACTCACTGCAATGTGAGTATTTCTGAATTTATAAATGACTGCTTTTATATTAATGTATGTATAGTATTGAAACCTACTTTGATCTCACTGTCCTTTAAAGATATTCTGATGTAATAATTTTACCAGTTACAGACTTTTTAATAGTAAGTAATGTATGCATCAGGAAATAATTGCAACTTTATCAACATAAAATACATGCTGTAACTTCTAGGACTTCCATAGGCTTTGAGCTTTTAAGTCTTGAAAAATGGAATAGATAAGTAAATCCAATTAATATGCATTCTAAATGTAAGTATCTAGACGATGAACACCTAATGTGAAATGCCTACATCAAAATGGACTTTGCCCCCTCCCCCCTCATTTGAGCAACTGTTTGGGGTGCTTAGCACCTATGGAATTGTTCTATCCTACTTCAGTAACCCATCTGCAGAAAAGTAATGGTTTGGAAATTTAGCTGAAACATACGCAGTCAATTTGTAAGCAAGCTATGCTCATTCTAGCTTCATCGAATGACTATGACTATGTCAGTGTCCACTTGCTGAGAAATTGTTCCATATCATCTGAAAAGCTTAAATGACCAATATATGAACCATCTATGACCAATATATGAACCATCTATGACCAATATATGAACCATCTGTGACCAATGTATGAACCATCTAATGCAGCTGGGGGTGTATTTATTTATTTCAGTTCACTAAGTTGTTCACAATAGACAGGGAAAAAAAAAAAAGGTGTAGCAAATGCAAAGAATCCTTCCTGAGTGTCACACTTTTAAAATATGTTTATGGTGTTACTGTCCAGAAGAAATCTGTATTTTGTTAATGCTATGCCATTTAAGAATTAGACCAATAAGTTTTTTCTTTAATCTTCTCTTTACTCCAAAGTGAGCTTTGATTTGGCTGTAATAGTCAGGTAAATGACTGACCATGAGCTCTGTAAATCAAGGCCAGACCAGGGAGAAACATAACAGCACAAAGAAAGTAATCAAGTGAGACAAGACTAAATGATTGTACTTGTTGAATCTGGATTGAAAACTTTAAAACAATGGTGGGTTTTTTATGATTCAAAAGATTTAAAAGTAGAAAATTCTTGTCAAATAAAGACAGGATTTTGGTTTTTTGAAGAATTTTGATTCTCCAAATTAAATAAAATTGTTCAATGCCGATCTGTGGCTGGTTACAAAATATTTCAAGGCAAAAAAAAAAATGGTTCAACTTCCAGCTACCTAAAAGTGGAGAGAGTCCTGGATTTTGACAGAGAGAACATTTCTCAAGAAGCTTGTGTTTGCAAGGCTTTTTCTACCATTAGTTATCCACACTCTGTCTCCATTGCTTAGAAACATTATTATGTATGGAGACAAGACAGGACAAGTCTGGTCTTCAGAATGCAGCAGCAGCCTCGCAGATTCACCTGGCTTTATTTCTTAGAAGCATGGGTTTTAATCTCATTTCCAGTCCTGACATCTCATCAAGAGGAAATATATGAAGCCTATTATTTTGATAAAAATGAAAGCTGCTAGAGAAACCTGTTTCAACAGGGATCCACAGTTACTTGTTAGTGTCCAAGTTCTATTTCTATAAACCTTTTTCTTTTTTTAATTTTTTTTTTTTTTTTAAATGTGGTTTATTTTTTTCTGTCTGGACACTGTAATGTTTAGGCATGGTACCCTGTTTCCTGGCCTGGCTTTTAATACCACTATTGATCCTCTTCTTTTTTTTTTCCCCCCCCTTATCACTCTAAGCATTGTTGAATGAAGCCTTCCACTGTTTGAATACTTACAAGCACAAATGCGAGAAGTGCACCAGACTGTTACCTGTTTCCTGAAGGATTCCTACAGGAAGGCTTGAGAGGGACTTTTCATAAAAGTGTCTAGCAGTAGGACAAGGAGGAATGGTTTTAAGCTGAAGGAGAGTAGTTTAGATTGGTTCTGAGGAAGAAGTTCTTTAGTACGAGGGTGGTGAGACTCTGGAATAGACTGCCCAGAAAGGTTGTGGATTCCTCGTCCTTGAGGGTGTTCAAGGCCAGGTCAGATGAGGCCTTGAGCAGCCAAGACTAATTGAGAGGTGCCTCTGTCCATGGTGGGGAGGTTGGAGTAGATGATCTCTAAGGTCCCTTACAACCTAAACCATGTTGTGATTCTTGTCTAGTTGAAGATATCTTGCTTATTAAGAAGGACCTCTTCAGAATTTGAGTGCTTTTCTAAATAAGAAGAAACAACTGCAGCGGGACCTACGTAGTTGCTAACGAGAGTATGGAGTTGTCCCTTATACAAGAAAACCTTCCAACTGTTTGAAGATGCTGAGTTATCATTGAGGCTTTTCTGTAGTATCCTCTGTATGAATAATGCGTTAGTCAATGTTCACTGACACCAGTGGAAACACACCTACTCCAGTGGGTTGCATATTACAGAATCACAGAGCCTTAGAGGTTGGACAGGACCTCCAGAGATCATCAAGTCCAACCTCCCTGCCAAGGCAGAATGCCCTAGGGTAGTTCGCACAGGAATGCATCCAGGCAGGTTTTGAAAGTCTCCGGAGAAGGAGACTCCACAACCTCTCTGGGCAACCTGCTCCAGGACTCTGTCACCCTCATTGTAAAGAAGTTTCTCCTCATGTTGAGCTGAAACCTTCTGTATTCCAGTTTGTAATTGTTGCTCCCTGTCTTATTGCTGCTGACCACCAGAAAGAGATTGGCCCCAGCCACTTGACACCCACCCCTCAGATAATTTCTACACATTGATGAGATCTCCTCTCGGTCTTCTCTTCTCCAGATTAAACAAAACCAGTCCCTCTTTGTAGGGGAGACACCAGTCCCCCAGGTTGTAAACTTCCCAGTATAATGGCCAATAATTTCACAAGAATGGGGAAGGGTAAATGGCATTATGGAAGGCTGGAAGTAGTTTGTCCTTAAGTATTTCACGTGGAAAATTTTAATTTACAAGAATGTGGTAATATCTCATGTTGTGAGAATTATGAGCACAGAAATGGCTACTGCTTAGCTTTGTCCTTGTATGTTGCTATTGCTAGGTGTGTAATAAAAGCTTTAACTATTAATCAGAAATACTAATAAATTCATGGCAGCATTAACAGTATAAAGTACATTTTTTTAAATGTGTCTGCTATGTATAATTCTGCAAACTTCTGATAAAATTCTTAAACATAATCATGCAAATTTCTATTTAACTTTTTGGTTTGGGTATTTTTTTTTGTTTCTGTTTTTTTAAAATTTTTTTTATTTTTGGTCAAGTTAGATGTTATGACTGATGGTTTATTTTGCTCCTGATCACCCCAGAAGTATCATGGCTGGAAAAACGAGATCACAGTTAGCTGGATGTCTCAAAGTGAAAACTTGAGCGTTTTATATTTGCAACCCTGTTGCAGCACTGAAGAGAACACTCTTATCTTCCTGCAAAGGCACAGTGATAGCACTGAATAGAATATTTTACTACATCCTTTAGCTGTAGCATTGAATACAATATTATTTTCTCCAGCTGAGTATAGCAACAAGCAGAATGCATGATCATGAAGACACGGTCTCCATTTTGATTTCTGCATTCATAGTAATTGTATTTAAAAAGAAGGGAAAAAAAAGCAAGCTTCAGGACTAATTCTTTCTACTGGCATTGGTTCTATCTGATTGAAAGATCTGTGACTGGATGGGTGGCAAACCAAATCCTTTAAAAAGAAAGATACATCCCTTAACATGCTTTAGGAGTTTGGATCCTTACTGCATAGCGAATTGTGAATGTATCCAAATTTTGTACAAGTAGCCTGAACCTAAGACCAGAAACATTTTGCCATATGCAGTGTTTTTCTTCTACAGCTGTGCTTTGATTGGCTGATATTCTGACACCTTTCTTTCTTTTCATGTTTTCTGTCTCCCAAGGGATAGAGTGGAGAGTTAGTCAGTTGGATTTAGGGAAAAGGGGAAGTTTTCTGTTCAGATTTCTAAAGAGAAAATGATCTGGTGGTTGTATTAAGTTATGTTGCAGATAAGAAGTCAGTCTGTGGCTGAATAAACCTTTACAGAACAGCAGTTTTTATTCATACACATTTCACAAGCACAGTTTAACATTTGGTATTGCAAACACTTAAGCAGCAGAGAAACTTCACAGTGTTACCACAGCATTCCTGTTGCAACAGATCCATCTTATTTTATTTTATTTTCCTAGTACTCTGCATTTGTGTCATTTTATTTTCTGTTTGCAGGCATCCTGAGCTTGATACAAGCCACCATCCCAGGTTACCAAGTAAGCCTCCAGATCCAGGACCACCAAGTTTAAGTAAAAGCAGAACAGTAGACGTGCTGAAGACAGAACAACGGGCGCCTGGACGGAGCCCTTCTTCTATTAGTTTAAGGGAATCAAAGTCCAGGACTGATTTTAAAGAAGACCAGAAGCCAAGTATGATGCCCAGTTTCCTCTCAGAAGCCAATCCATTGAGTGCTGTCACTTCAGTTGTGAACAAATTCAACCCTTTTGATTTGATATCAGATTCAGATGCAACTCACGAGGAAGCCAGTAAGAAACAAAAAGCTGCCCCAAAAGAGCAAGGGAAACCTGAAGAACAGAAGAGCCTTGCAAAACATCCATCTCAGCAACAGTCTCCAAAGCAAGTTCAACAGCAAGGACCTGTCAGACCTACTCCTCAGCAAACTGGGTCTTCCAAACCTGTGCCTCAGCAGCAGTCTGGGGAACCAAAGCAAGTTCAGAAACCAGGCCCTGGCCACCCAGCGGACTCTAAGCTAGAACAAGGGAAACAACCAGCCCAGCCACGAGGACCACAAAAATCTCAGCCCCAACAGTCAGAACCAGCGAAGCCCTTTCAACAGCAAACTTCTGCAAAACCTTCATCAGGACCGTCAAAACCATCAGCACAGCAACCAGACAGTGCTAGAACATCATCCCAAGCACCACCTCCCACTAAAGCACCATCGCAGCAGCCAGGACCTGTAAAACAATCACCTCAACAGCCAGCGCGGCAAGGAGGTCCTGTAAAACCATCTTCCCAGCAAGCAGGGCCTCCAAAACAGCCTGCTCAGCAGCCTGCACCTGACAAACTGTCTGCTCAGCAAACAGGACCTGCAAAGCAACCATCGCAGCCGGGACCTGGAAAGCCACCTCCGCAGCAAACAGGGATTGCAAAACAAGCACCACCGCAGGCAGGGCCTACAAAACCATCTTCTCAAACTGAAGGAGCCACAAAGCCTCCAGCACAACAACCAGGACTTACAAAACCACCAGGCCAGCAACCAGGGCCTGAAAAACCCTCCCAGCAAAAGCAACCTGCTGAGTCCACCCCAAAGAAAACCTTCTGTCCTCTTTGCACAACCACCGAACTGCTTCTGCATGCTCCAGAAAAGGCCAATTACAACACGTGCACACAGTGTCACACTGTTGTCTGCAGCCTGTGTGGATTCAATCCTAATCCTCATATAACAGAGGTGAGTAGTTTTTAAACTGATGTTTGCTGTCAGAACACAAAATGAAGTTTACCTGCTTTATGCTGAAACATCAGAGATGGTACAATGTGTCACTGTGATCAGAAGGCCTCAACAAATCCAGTGATTAAAAATAACATGTTTGGGAAAATTCCTTTCAAGTAAACCAGGAGTGAAATTAGGAAGAAAATAGAAGGTAATGGTTCTGTTCATGAGGTGTTTAAATGTGTGTTCTTATTTCTTTATAGAAAGAGCCCTGATGTGACATTTTTGCTGTTTCACTTGATTTTTTTAAGCATTCAACTGGCTACCTGTGTAAGCTGACTACAGCAGTCATGTATTGATACCTTTATAAATCAGCAAAACTTGCTGCTATGAGAACTAAACAAGTTAAAATACAAAACCTATTTTGCTTCTGCAGTATGTGTTTTGGGAAAAGACATGTGGTGATTTTGCTTTAGAACTGTGAGTGTTTCTTAGCTGGAAAGAAGCCTGAGTCATGAGTTACATATGTTTATTAGCAGGTGTTTGGTAAAAAAAACCAACAGGGGTTTTGCATGCAACAAGTATACAATCTATTTATTTATTTATTTAGGGTTACAATTGTACATTTTAACCAGAAAGAGTAGTTGCAGTAATTGCACCCTCTTTACAGTGAGGGTGGTGAGACACTGGTACAGGTTGCCCAGGGAGGTTGTGGCTGCTCCCTCCCTGGAGGTGTTCAAGACCAGGTTGGAGGAGGCCTTGAGTGAACTGTGCTAGTGGGAGGTGTCCCTGCCTATGGCAGGGGATTTGAGCACAATGATCCTTGAGGTCCCTTCCAACCTTACTATTCTATGATTCTATGATTATTGGTATCACATTGCAGTTAGGAGTGCACTCTCTTGTTTGAGCTTAGGGAAATTCAAGATTCATGTAGTTGGCATTGGTACTTACATTGGAGAACTAGAGACTGGAACAAGCACATGCAGAAATTTCAGAGCATTGACAGCTAATCAGGTGCTCAAAGTTTATATTATGGAGGAAAGATCACAAAGTATGTAATTTTGGACATTTTGGGCTAAAAAAAAAAATAAAGATAAATATATATTTGTGTGTAACAGATGAGAGATGTGATACAATGATGCTAAAGTCAAAGAGCAATTGTAAGAGAACTTTGCCTTCAAATTCTGACAAAGTTATTTAGACCAAAATTTCTTACATTTAATTGTTGTCTTTTTCCTCTGCTGTTCTCCTGGAGTATCTTAGACTTCCAAGGTTGTCTTCCTCTAAAATCTTCACATTTCCCATGGAATTGGTCAACAGTTTTGGTATTCTGACATGAAATGGAGTTTATGTAAGAACGTAAAGCATTTGGAAATTGTGTGAATAATTGCTGGTTTTTGAAGTGGGTATTCTGTAAGTGTGAAGTTTGGGACTTTTAAGACAATAACTACAGCTGCATTTAAGACTAACTGATTGCATACATATGTAAAAGCAGATTTGAATTTCATATTACACATTGAAATAAACACAGGATATGCATTTATTTCATGATTAAATCATTTGAGTAAATGAAGGTCCTGGCCATCTAATTTATTCAGCTATTAGTTCCAATCTCCTGACTCCCACTCAGACTTTTCTCATTTGCTCAGTTTTACACCACCAGCTGTCTTGCTGCAACTTCATTGTGGGTGTCCTGCTCCAATCTGTAGCAGAGTGTGATGAAAATCACATCTGATTTTGTTATCGAACAGTTGGAGTAAAGTAATGGAACCTGCTCTGGCATGTAGGAAAAATTGACTTGTGTCAGTGGCTAAGGTTCCTGCTTGAGTTAGTTGTTTGTTTCCTTCCTCCCTTCCTCCCTTCCTCCCTTCCTCCCTTCCTCCCTTCCTCCCTTCCTCC
>VWZE01022108.1:296241-306452 GCA_013396675.1 Eubucco bourcierii | reverse complement strand
TTGGCCTTCTTGGCCACCTGGGCACACTGCTGGCTAATGTTCATTCAGCTGCCAACCAGTACCCCCAGGTCACTCTCTGCCTGGCTGCCTCTCCAGCCACCCTGTCCCCAGCCTGTAGTGCTGCATGGGGTTGTTGTGGCCAAAGTGCAGAACTCATGGCATTGGACTGTGCCCATCTATTCAGCCTGTCCAGGTCCCTCTGCAGAGCCCTCCTAGCCTCTAACAGATCGACACATGCTCCCAATTTGATGTTGTCTGCAAACTTACTGATGGTGGACTCTATCCCCTCATCTAAATCTACCCCTTAGATATTTATAAGCACTGATAAGATCCCCTCTCAGTCTTCTTCAGGCTAAACAACTCCATCTCTCAGCCTCTCCTTGTAAGACACATGCCCCTGTCCCTTCAGCGTCTTTGTAGCCCTCTGTTGGACTCTCTGTAGTAATTCCCTGCCTCTCTTGAACCGGAGAGCCCAAAACTGGGCACAGTACTCTAGATGTGACTGCATCAGGTCAGAGTAGGGGGATGTGTGTGTGGAGAACCTTCCTCAACCTGCTAATCACAGTCTTCTTAATGCATTTACCTTCTTGGCTGTAAACCATATATCTGGCTGATGGTTAACTTGTCTACCAGCACTGCAGGTTCCTCTCCATGGAGCTGCTTTCCAGATGGGTCAGCCCCAAGCTGCAGTGATGCATGGGGTCATTCCTTCCCAGGTGCAGGACTCTACATTTGGCCGTGTTGAACTCCATTAGGTTCCATTATGCCTGTCAGTCCAGCCTGTCTAGGTCTTGCTGAATGGGAGCACAGCCTGATGGTGTGTCAGGTACTCCTCCCAGTTTTTTATCATCAGCTAACTTGCTGAGGGTATACTCTTCATTGATGTCACTGATGGATATGTTGGACAAGACAGGATCCAGTACTAATGCTTGGGGCACCACTGCTGCTAGCTACAGGCTTCCAACTAGGCTCTGCACTGCTTTGAGCTCTATCATCAGCCACTTTTCAGTCCACCTACTCTACCACCCCACACGAAGCTGTATGAAGTCATGGGCTCAAGTGATTTATGTTTCAGGTTCCTCTCATCATCTTGGCAGAAATGTCTTCTAAGAGCCAAATCCGGATTCTTCGTTCCTCTGAAATTGTCAAAAACCAAATAAGCTGATGTGTTTTCAGCCTTGAAATAGATCTTTGTGAATAAAGTTTTGGGATAGCACAGGGAAATGTCAGCAATCTGCTTATCTGTGGCAATGTAAAGGCTCTAGAAATCTTCACATTTCTGTGGTGATGTAAAGGAATGTGTTAATATTTTATGCATGTCTTGACGTTCCTTTTTCTAGCATCAAATAGCTGGTCTAAATGAGAATGAGACCCTTACAATGTGGCTGTGTTCTGCAAAAGAACTGAGAACATGGCTTCTGAGAGCTACCTATGTATGACAGTAATTTTGGTGTGAAATATATTCCATCTGCAAGCCAGAATTCCTTCCTCGTGTAGATCTGGAATTTTAGAATCAAGCTGAATTCTCTTCCTCCTCTGTATCATCTGCAGGAACGGAAACAGAGGTGTCCAATCAGCTCACTCACTCTCTTGACAGTTTTGCTATTGCTTTTGATGTGTTCAGCTGGTTAGAACAAATCTCAACACTTGTGCAGAGAGGAGTAGGCTCTGGGTTGCCTTCAGTTGTGTTGGCTTTGTTTGGGATAAGGAGAGCTGTTGTCCCAAGCACAACTCCAGGCTGGGTGGGGAATGGCTGAGAGAAGCCCTGAGGAAAAGGCCCTGGGGGGCTGGGGTGATGACAAGCTCAACATGAGGCTGCAGTGTGAGTGCAGCCCAAGGGTCCTCAAGGATCATCCAGTTCCAACCCCCTGCCATAGGCAGGGACACCTCCCACTAGTACAGCTCGCTCAAGGCCTCCTCCAACCTGGCCTTGAACACCTCCAGGGAGGTTGTGGAGCACAGAAGCACCGAATGTGATCGAAGATCACATTCGGTGCTTCTGTGCTCCACAACCTCCCTGAGCAACTTGTGCCAGTGTCTCACCACCCTCACTGCAAACAACTTCCTCCTAACATCCAGTCTAAATCTCCCCTCTGACACTTCAAACCCATTGCCCCTTGTCCTGGCATTGCAAGCCCTTGTCAGTAGTCCCTCCCCAGCCTTCCTGTAGCCCCCTTCAGATCCTGGAAGGCTACTCCAAGGTCTCCTGGAAGCCTTCTCTTCTCCAGGCTGAAGAGCCCCAACTCTCTCAGCCTGTCCTCAGAGCAGAACTGCTGCAGCCCTCTGAGCATCTTCATGGCCCTGATCACAACTGCACAGAGGGCCTAAGCAAAGATTTCATTTAGTTAACTTCCATTTTGTTTGATTGCTGAGCAGCTCCCCTACAAATCTCCTCTCCAAGGGCAAATTACTGGTTACAAGTAAACCTTAATTACAACACCTGATTTTAGATATTAGTAATCTAACTTAATTAGATACATATTAATATAATTTCCAGATGAATTCTTAAGGGTTTTCTAGAAGGTTTAACTTTAATCAAAGACCAGCCGTGAAACACATACTCTGAACATCCACCTGAGCTGTCACAGGTGTTTGGCTTTGGCAAAGTGACAGATATTTCTTCCATCAGCGGGGAGGGCTGTCCTCTACAGTGGAGAAAGACAGGATGCTGTGAGGGGAGTCACTTTTAATGGAAGTGCTGTACTCTCCAATAAGATGACCAGATGAAACCATGGCAGTAGTGCTGATGCCTACCTGCTTTCATTCACCTTCCAGGAAATTTAATTTTAAGTTATAGAATCATAGAATGGTAAGGTTGAAAGGGACCTCAAGGATCATCTAGTTCCAACCCCCTGNCTCTGCCACTTCAAACCCATTGCCCCTTGTCCTGTCATTGCAAGACTTTGTCAATAGTCCCTCCCCAACCTTCCTGGAGGCTCCTTTCAGATCCTGGAAGGCCACTCCAAGGTCTCCTGGAAGCCTTCTCTTCTCTGGGCTGCAGAGCCCCAACTCTCTCAGCCTGTCCTCACAGCACAGCTGCTGCAGCCCTCTGAGCATCTTGGTGGCCTCCTCTGGACCCACTCCAACACTTCCATGTCCTTCCTGTGCTGGGGACTCCAGAACTGTACACAATACTCCAGTGTCAAACTGTTACTACACAGTACTACAGTGTCAAACTGTTTTAGCAGTGTTTGTCTTTTTTTTCCCCTCTATTCTGGCAGATCATTGCTATGTATGAATCACTCCTGAGTCCCATGAAATTCCAATGCATTTTTTCGTTCTGTTGGGGTTTTTATCCTCTAATATTTAGCTGTGTGTAAATGGAATTCTTTATAATAAGGATGGTGAGATACTGGAACAGACTGCTCAGGGAGGCTGTGGATGCTCCCTTCCTGGAGGTGTTCAAGGGCATGTTGGATGAGCCTACTTGGAACGATAAACTTTAAGATCCCTTCCAACCCAAATCACTCTGTGAATCTATGAATGTGAAGCTATAGCTTGAGTCACAAGAATGTAGAGAAGCATGAAGACATTCAACTGAGCATGTTGAGTGACCTGTACTAGTGGGAGGTGTCCCTGCCTGTGGCAGGGGGTTGGAACTAGATGGTCTTTCCAACCTTATCATTCTGTGATTCTATGATCCACAAAGCAATGTTAGTAACAATATTTCTCCCTTTTTTACATGAAAGTCTGAAATGTTGCATTGAGCCATATGTCACAACAGCCTATAATTATGATGATTTTATTAACTTTATGACACTTTTAAAAACCACTATTTTTTTCCCCCTGCAGATTAAGGAATGGCTCTGTTTAAACTGCCAAATGCAAAGAGCGTTAGGTGGTGACCTAGCACCAGGTCAGGGTCCTGGACCACAACCATCTCAACCCAAACAGAAGACACCCGTTCCACCTTCAACAGCCAAACCATCTCCCCAGCCACAGCCAGTTCAAAAGAAAGATGCTTCTCCAAAACCTGATCCTTCACAGCCAGCAGAATCAAAAAAAACCCTGCCACAGAAAAAGCAGCCCTCCTTGCCTGGGTCTCCTCCTGTGAAATCAAAGCAACCTCGTGCTGAGCCTGATGAGACCTCACAGCAAACAAATCCTACTCCAAAGCCTGAAGAGGCTAAGACAGCGCAGGCTGAAGATAAGCGAAAACAGCTTAGTACACAGAAGCCTGCAGCGGACACTGTGCCTACCTCTGCAGCACCAGGACTGAAACAGGATTCGTCAGGTCCCAGACCTCCACCAACTCAACAGAAAGTGGCAGATTCCCCAAAGCCAGATCTAGCCAAGCCATCACAGGACACACATCCAGCTGAGGAGAAGCCAGATTCCAAACCCCTTCCACAAGTGTCTCGACAGAAGTCAGATCCCAAGCTCCCGTCTCAGCCTGCGGCTAGACCAGATGCTAAAACTCAAAAGCCTGTCGAGCTGACACCAACAAAAGATGATCCTAAGAAGTCACAAACAAAACCGGCCCCAAAGCCTGATACCAAACCAGCTCCCAAGGGCCCACAAGCAGGGACAGGTCCCAGGCCAGCACCAGCACAGCCAGCACCTCAACCTCAGCCTCCTCAGAAGGCTCCCGAGCAATCAAGGCGTTTCAGCCTTAATCTGGGAGGCATCACTGATGCCCCTAAGCCTCAGCCTACAACGCCACAAGAAACGGTTACTGGGAAACTCTTTGGATTTGGAGCTTCAATCTTCAGCCAAGCCTCGAATTTAATTTCCACAGCAGGTCAGCCAGGGTCTCAGACACCAGCCCCTGCTGCACCTAGTCCTGCAGCAAAGCAGCCCCAGCCTCCATCACAGCCTCCAACCTTTCAGGCAGCCCCCAAAGAGGCTGGTCTGGGCCAGCCTCTTCCAAAAGCTGTCTCTGTAAAGAAAGAAGCCAAGCCTGTTACAACTGAAAAATCAGAACCATCAAAACCAGATAGTGGTTTAACAACTAAAGGAGCTGATTTAGAAAAGAAACCTGCTTTGACTAAAGATAGCAAGCCTCAGGCTGCTGAAGCTAAGAAACCTGCTGAGACACTGGAACCGGAGAAAGCAAGCCAGCCTGGAGTGTCCTGTCCTCTTTGTAAAACTGGACTAAATATTGGTTCTACTGATCCTCCCAACTTTAATACGTGCACAGAGTGCAAGAAAGTTGTGTGCAATCTCTGTGGATTTAACCCCATGCCACACATAGCTGAGGTAAGTTGATGGAGTCTGCTCTTACCCTGTGTTCTCACTTGCAGGCTTCCTGTGTTGGGGAGACCTGGCTGTACCTGGTTTTTAGCTATTGAATTGTTGAGAAAAAAATTGAATGTTTCATCCTCAGAGGGCTTTTAAAGTGAGATGTTTGTGTTGTATGGAACTTGGTCAGCAGTCAAAAAGTACTTTCGGTGGAATTTCTGAAGATTAAGGAAGTCTAATGCAGCTGGTTGCTAGGTTTTTGAGGTGTAAGTAGATCGTTAATTATGATTCTGAACTCTGTGGAAATTGGTGCCACTATGATACAGCAAACATCTGTACTTTCAGACCATCATGGGAGGAAAATGGCTGTCAGGGTTGTGTCTTTGAAATCTGAATGAACAAATTGCAAGCGGCTCCAAGGGTTAAAGGTTCCTACATCTCTCCTTTAAGGAAAGAACTAACGTTGGGAGAAATAAGTGGAGGGAAAATAATGCTTCTGTTCTTTACATATGTATTTTAATTTTCTTTTTTTTTTAATTGGGGTATGAATTGTTTTGTGGAATATATTGTCTTTTGAGAGCTATTGTCCTACCATTTGAGAGGTATTTGTCCTGCCACAGCAAGGACAATTTATGAATTTGAAATTTATGATTTTTTTAAAAAAAATATTTATGATTTTTTAATGTAAAGGACTAATTTATGAATATGTTGTTTACTGTCTTTGTGGTGATGTAGGACAGAAACAAAGGTGTGAAAACACAGGAGGATTGATCAGTGATTGAAAGCTAGGATTTAATGTTGCTCGTGCAGTGAATTCCATCACAAACACACAAATTGTTTCATTAATATCTCACCCCTTGCCTCCAACCCCCCTCCCCCCTCCCAGATACTTATTTAGATTTTAAATGTGAAAAATACATAAGGCTTTCTCCAGGGGCATTGCACTCTCCACTCTACCTGCACAGAATACCATGGAAACAAAATGTGTCAGTTTTGGGGAAGTGCAATGCTAAAATGAGAACTATGCAAGTCCTGGTGAAGAACTGGACTTCTTCAGAGTTCACTTAGGCATGGTGGTGTGGGACTGCTTTATGGTGTGCAGATTTGTACTCCCCATATTTCTTCTGTTTAAGATGAGGAGGATGGTGTTCTGTTTCTTTTGTCCCAATACTACTACTGCCAGAAGATTCTCTGTTTCTATTCTTTGGACTATGGAGCACTTGAAAGACACTGGTTTTATTTAAGCCGACTTCCCCATACCTTTCTTTTGCCTCTATTTTTTTTCCTCATAGTCTTCCATGTGCTATGTATTTCCATCTACTTCTACAGTTTTGCATCCCATACAATATTCTTTTAATGAAAAATATGGCAAACTGCTTTTCCTTGACAGCAGAAGGTAGTTTGATAGGCTTTCATGAAGGTGTGAGACAGAAGAGAGGGGAGCTCATCCTTTGCTCTCCCAAATGAGCTGTGCAAAGACTGGATTTAACCTCAGGTAGTTGCTGTTCCTCTGTGCTCTATATACAGTATACACCATTTCAGGACAGAAACATGATGATGAGCAAATAGTTTATGGACACTAGCATGCTCTTGTCTTCCACCAAACTTTTCTAACATGCCAGGTTGGAGGAGGCCTTGAGTGACCTGTGGGAGGTGGGAGGTGGGAGGAGGCCTTGAGTGACCTGTGGGAGGTGTCCCTGCCTATGGCAGGGGGTTGGAACTAGATGATCCTTGAGGTCCCTTCCAGCCTTACCATTCTATGATTCTATGATTCTATGGTTTTAGTTACTAATATGTAGGAGATGGGTAAATTTGTTGCCTGTTCTTAGTGATTGATTCTATGATTCTATGTTGAGTACAGTCTTGGAGGCTTTATTTACTTGCCTCTTTAATATTTGGGGAGCTTAGGAGGGAGAAATCAAAGTGCTTTCTAAAACAAGTGTGTCTAATGGCTTTCTACCTAATTATTTTATTCCTAAATTCTGCATTCAAAGGGTGGAGGGTGGGGGTGGTAGTAATTCCAGAAGGCTACATTCATTCTTGGCCCCAGAAAGTGTTTTGAATGAACAAACACAACTGATATTTTCCAGTCTTACTTTGGGGCTGCAGTTCTATCACAATGATTTTAATGGTCACTTAAGTGTTATCCATATATTGTTGCCTCAGCAATGGCTGAAAATGGGTTAAATTTGATTGACCAATTGCTGTCTGAAACCTTCTTGCTAACAAAGCTTATGTTGGGCTCTATGGCAAAAATGAGTCCCAAGGAACAGGGTGAGCAGAGTTTGGCTGACAAGTAGAGAGGAGTGTGAAACTCCACGGGGACTTCTGTGTTAGAGTAATGCTTTCCAGGCCCCATGCTGCTGTACTGCATACATGGCTGAGAGCCCTTTTAGGGGGAAAAGGTGCATTCTTACAGTGGCAGTTGTTTCTTCTTGCTTGCTGGTGATAGAAATAACTTTTTAAAAAGTCTTTAGTCTGCTGCAAACAGTTAGTCCTCCAATAATCTCTCTTCTGCAGGAAATAAGAGAGCTAGACCTACGCAGCCTCAATCAACAGTGTGCTGTCTGCTTCAGTGAAATTATTCTGATTTGGGCAAGCTGAGAGTTAGGGTGTAATGCTTTTTTTCCCAAAAGAGGCTGATTGTTCTTTTCCCCTCCCCTGGTTTGTTGATCCAACAGTCAAACAGTTATTTCCTGAAACAGTAATTTATCCATGAAGGAAGCAGCCACAAATGATTAAAGAAATGACACTTGATAGATTTCAAAGACTCACAGGATCACGTGCGCCCTAGTGCATTAGCAGCCTCTTTATTCTGCCATTTGCTCAATGGGGAGGAGCACTGTTTACCAGCTCTGTAATTAGCTTTCCAGCTCAGGTAGCTCTATTTTTAGTAACAAAGCACAAGATTGCAACTGGAGAAGCCAGAAATGGAGTGTGCAGCAACGACCATTTCATGCATTTAGAACTCAGCGAAGCTGTTCAGAATATTGAACAGGAGCAGACATGGTTGAGTATAATGTAATTAAGTATGTTGAGGCAGCAGGACCAGCAATATATAACCTGTGATGCATTAATGTAGTAGTAAAATGAAAAATAAAATTAAAAAAAAAACTGAGGTAAGGAAAGCTAAGACATCCAAATTTGTAGAAGTTGTATGGGCAGCAAGGAAGAACAACATCTTAATGGAATCATGAACAGAAAAAGCTGAGGGTGTAATGTACGGATGTATGAGTGTGCTAATGGGTTTAATCTAATAGAACTGCCGAGGGAACTACAGATCTACAGCTCTACTGATAGCTATACAATTATCTCAGAAGGTACTTAGAAGCAAAGAATGTTCCATGTGTGAAATAAATTTTGGGGGCTACAAAAAGGAGAATGTAGGAGAATCATAGACTTGTAGAACGGTCTGGGTTGGAAGGGACCGCCTCAGGTCATCTAGTCCTAACCTCTCTGCAGTGAACAGGGGCATCCTCAGCTAGATCAGGTTGTCCAGAGCCCTGTTGAGCCTCAGTTTGAATATCTCCAAGGATGGGGCCCTGACCAGCTCACCATGCAATTTGTTCCAGTGTTCCAGTAACCTCATGGTGAAGAAGGTGGTGAAGGACTGGAACAGGTCGTCCAGGGAGGTAGTTGACACCCCATCCTTGGATACATTCAAGGTGAAGCTCAACAAGGCTGTGAGCAACCTGATCTAATGGAGATCAGTGGCTGATGTCCCTTCTGACTGCAGGGGCATTGGTCTAGATGACTTTTGGAGCTTCTATCCAACCCAAACCTTTCTATAATTCTATGATGAGTCGTTTTGGAAACACATGATGCCTGGGGAACACAACAAAGAACACTTAAGAGACTAAGAGAAAAACAACCACTCCTTTCAGGTGCATAATTTATCTTCTGTGCCTCTTTCCTCTCCTTTTATATTTAAAGCTCCTTTTAAATTTTTAATTGTAAGAAAGTGAATGCTATTACTGTTTAATAACAGTAGCTAAATAATACAGAACACAATAGACTAACACAGTGTATTCCCTAAAATTTATGGAAATGGTATCCATTAAATGATAAGTCTTTGTAGCTGAGAAAATGTTAAAACTACTACTAATTACTGTTTTGAAAGATAAAATGTGGCGTTGAAAAAACAAAGTGCATGTTACATAATAAAAACCTCACTGCATTTCTTGATTGTCAGAAAGAAATTAATTTAACTCCAAATAAGGTATCCTGCTCCTTCTGTTTGACTGATTTGATATGCACAATAGAAACAGCATTAAAATGGGCACATTTTTTAATAGCAAAAAAGATTTGCTGCTTCTGTTTTTCCTATAAACACCTATTGTGCAAATGTAGAATGCAGGGGCTAATACAGAATGACCCTTTGATGGATCATTTAGTCAAAATTGAACACAGATAAATATTAAAAAAAATATATTTGTACCTGAATTCACCTGATACTTCAGCTGAAGCTATGTTCCTGAAAAGCCTGATTTGATCTAATGATTCTCTAGAGGCCTTTGAGGATAGTTTACCCAGAGGCACTACTGTTTGGCACAAAGAATATCAACCACAACTACTTTTAATAACAACAACAACTACTACTACTACTAATTAGAAAACAACCTGCTTATAGTATCCTAGAATGCTTTCATGTTCAAATACAATATTGTGGAGGTTTGTTGAGTTTATTTGTTCTCCAAGTACAGATCTGCAAATAGATATTTGAATTCAAGACTCCCTTCCTCACCTCAGGGCTGTTACTGGGATTCTACAGCCAAGTTTTTATCTACAAAGTCTCCTCCAAGACTGCTCAAGTTTGCACTCTTTGAGTTGGAACAGACAAGGTGAAGTCAAGAGTAAATTGCTGCATCCAGACCAGCTAATTAACAGATGTCCTGTAGTGGTTTTGTTTGGTGGATGAGAAGCTCAACATGAGCCAGCAGTGTGTATTTGCATCCCAGAAAGCCAAGCAGAGCCTGGCCTGCATCAGGAGAAGTGTGGCCAGCAGGGTGAGGGAGGTGATTCTCCCCCTG
>VWZE01022108.1:278376-291609 GCA_013396675.1 Eubucco bourcierii | reverse complement strand
CCCTGCTGCCCACACTGCTCTTGCTGCAGCCCAGCACACAGTTGCTGTCTGGGCTGCACTCACACTGCTGGCTCAGGTTGAGCTTTTCATCACCCCAGACTCCCAGGTCCTTTTCCTCAGGGCTGCTCTCAGCCGTTCCCCACCCAGCCTGGAGTTGTGCTTGGGATTGTTCCTATCCAGGTGCAGGACCTTACACTTGGCCTTGTCATACTTTGGAGTTTCTAAGTACAAAATATGGACTTGTTGGCAGAGTAGGGTCAGGTACTAGTTAGAAACTAGTAATTTTCCTGGTATGCCTTCTAAGTCCTTACACATTTTTGAGTGTACCTTTCATGTATGGTCTCTGTTCAGATAAAAATGCTTATTTCTGATGACAGATCTCATCTGCTCTTTCCTCGGTGTCACTTTTTTTCTCTGCACTTGACTTCAAGTCTGTTGCACTGAATCTGACTGAGGAGAGCTGCATCTTGAGTTTTGTGTTCAAAGCACTACTTCTGCTAGAGTATCATTCTGTTCTCTCCACCTTTTTATTTTCAGCCATTCCAAAGTAGTTATGCTTCCTGCCTGTTTTCCACTTGATAGTAAAGTTAAATGTGTGAACAGCTCCATTTTATTTAATTACCAAAAAGTAAGATCCATTTTTAACAGATGAAGTGAGATAAAACTAGACAACTGGAAAGAAGAAGGTGCTGACAGAAAGATGATTATTTGCAAGTCAATGTGATAAAAAGTAATAAGAGCTGTTGATAACATCAGTGCATTTCCTTTAAGTTGTGTTCTTTTGGTCTCCCTGAGGTACCAAACATGAATCATAGAATGGTAAGGTTGGTAGGGACCTCAAAGATCATCTAGTTCCAACCCAATGCCATAGGCAGGGACACCTCCTACTAGTACAGGGCACTCAAGGCCTCCTCCAACCTGGCCTTGAACACCTCCCTGAGCAACTTGTGTCAGTGTCTCACCACCCTCCCTGTGAAGATCTCCCTCCTAACATCCAGTTTCAGTNACCTCCCTGAGCAACTTGTGCCAGTGTCTCACCACCCTCCCTGTGAAGAACTCCCTCCTAACATCCAGTTTCAGTCTCCCCTCTGCCAGTTTCAACCCATTGCCCCTCATCCTGGCATTGCAAGACCTTGTGAATAGTCAGCATGGTAGAATACAGTAGATGGAATTATTTCTGTGAAGGATTTGAAAGGGACTCATAAATTATCTGTTTCCTCATTTAGCTTGGAGCTTCAGACTCTGTGCTATCTATTCTTAGAAACATGAGCAATAAGGGATGTATAGAGAGACTGAAATGCATAGATTCATCCTGTCTGCCATTGCCTTATGTATTTGCAGCTGGTGTGTATTTTTGCATATTGTCTTTAAAAGGTTGGGTTTTATGATGGTTAGAATGTATTGCAGACTCTTGTATTTGATGGGGTAAATGCATTGGAGGGCAAAGATTCATAGCAGATGATTCATTGTAAGCCACTGAGTTTCTAGTGAAGGCTATAAATTGGTGCCTTACCTTATTCTGGGTCTTTTCAATTTTGGTGAAATTGTTCAGTCAAAAAGGCCAAGAGGCTGATCTGTTAAATGCTTTGCTTGGATGCCTAATGCTGAAGGCTTTATCTGTGTATGAACAGAATAAAATCAAAGAAGACCTTGCAGTGTGTAGAAGGAAAAGAATACCTGAGGTCCATTTTTATGAGGCTTTGATTCAGACCCCAAATGAGCACTGTAATGCAATTCAAGTGAGGAAAGTGCAAGCAGCATATGTTTGAATTATGCATGACCTACAAAGATAAAGATAGAAAGACATGTAGATTGTCAAGCACAGGGATGGATTTCAGTGATCAGTCACAAATGGATCAATTCATCAGGCTTTTTCCCTGGGGTCCATGGCGTTTATAGGCTACAAAATTCCTAGAATCAATTCTTGAGGAGAGCCTTTCTTCACGCTATCCAGTTTTTAAAACTCCTTCCCATAATAAACTACTAAAAGATGGAAATATCAGTCTGTAGGCACTACATGGAGAGTGCCTGTCAGGAAAACACTGTCCTTAACTCTTGCAGTGGCCTTCAGTCTTTGTTACAGGTGTAAAAGTCATGGCACCAACATCTTCTAAACTAAGGAGATTTATTGAAGTTGTTGTGAGATGTGTAAGGAAGGAAAGAGAAGGCACAGAGCAAGTAATTTCTTTTCCACTCATTGGCCCATGTGAAGATAATGAACTTCACAGTGCAGGAGTCCCAGGGCACCTACTCCTGTGACAGGCTGTCTGCCAGCACAGTCCTATCAAGCCTGTTGAAGTAATTGGAAGCTGAGATAAGGGAAGGAGCCATGGAGAATTTTGGTTTGGCAAGATATTTGAGAGTGTAATTGATTTTGGAGATTTCTTGTGTGACTAAAAGTGGTATAACTTCCACAGACAGATTAGTAAAAATAAATGGGATGGTGTTACCTAATTAAGAGTGATAGTGGATTAGATTTCTGCCACCTCAAGTGTCATGTGTCTTGTTCTTATTAATCAAGAATTCTGCTGATCTAAACCCCTTCTGGAGACTTTAAAGCTTTTAAGCAGGAAAAGGTTAGTTATAAAACACTGTAAGATAAACTCTGTTACTCGTCAGAACTGTGACAAAAGAGCAAGGCATTCAAAGGCATCGCTACCTGAAGAATGTGTCTCACTGCTGTCATGCAGCTGAAGCTCTTCAAACTTTAAAAAAAAATGTATTTCTCATGTCTATCTGAGAGACATATGAAGGAAATTTTGAAAGCCACAGCAACAGTGGACAAGGGAAGGACAACTGTTGTCATCTACCTGGACCTGAGTAAGGCATTTGACTCTGTCCCACATGGCATCCAGGTCACCTAACTGGAAGAACATGGACTGGGTGGGTGGAGCACTGCTGGGTAAGGAATTGGCTGGATGGTGGCACACAGAGAGTGGTGGTCAAGGGCACAATGTCCCCCTGGAGACCAGTGCCAAGTGGTGTCCCTCAGGGGTCAGTGCTGGCACCAGTGCTGTTTGACATCTTTGTCAGTGCCATGGACAGAGGAATCAGTGCAGCCTCAGCAAGTGTGCAGCTGGCACCAAGCTGTGTGGCACAGTCGACTTGCTAGAGGGCAGGGATCCATCCAGAGGGACCTGGACAGGCTGCAGAGCTGTGCCCAGGCCAACTTAATGACATTCAACAAGGCCAAGTGCAAGGTCCTGCACCTGGGTAGGCACAATCCCAAGCACAACTCCAGGCTGGGTGGGGAATGGCTGAGAGCAGCCCTGAGGAAAAGGACCTTGGAGTCTGGGTTGATGAAAAGCTCAACATGAGCCTGCAGTGTGCACATGCAGCCCAGACAGCCAACCGAGTCCTAGGCTGCATCAAGAGAAGCGTGGCCAGCAGGGCAAGGGAGGGGATTCTGCCACTTTACTCTGCTCTCGTCAGACCCCACCTGGAGTACTGTGTGCAGTTCTGGAGCCCTCAGCACAGGAAGGACATGGAAGTGTTGGAGTGGGTCCAGAGGAGGCCACAAAGATGCTCAGAGGGCTGCAGCAGCTCTGCTGTGAGGACAGGCTGAGAGAGTTGGGGCTCTGCAGCCTGGAGAAGAGAAGGCTTCCAGGAGACCTTAGAGTAGCCTTCCAGGATCTGAAGGGGGCTACAGGAAGGCTGGGGAGGGACTATTGTCAAGGGCTTGTAATGAGAGGACAAGGGACAATGGGTTTAAAGTGGCAGAGAGGAGATTGAAAGTGGATGTTAGGAGGAAGTTGTTTGCAGTGAGGGTGGTGAGATACTGGCACAGGTTGCCCAGGGAGGTTGTGGCTGTTTCCTTCCTGGAGCTGTTGAAGGGCAGGTTGGAGGAGGCCTTGAGTGAGCTGTGCTAGTGGGAGGTGTCCCTGCCTATGGCAGGGGGTTGGAACTAGATGATCTTTGAGGTCCCTTCCAACCTTTCCATTCTATGATTCTATAATTCTATGTCTTTTAGAAGAAAGTTTCTAAATTTAGGAGTTTCTAAATTAATGAAATAGGTAATGTAAATATCATTTTCCTCTATGTTGTTGCAGGAAATGACTGATTTCAGAGAGGTTGGCATGGGTCAGTCAGCATCATATAGTAGCTGCTTAAATGGGTATTAATTTGTTTCTCAGTTTTAAAAGGTAGTATTGTCTGACAGGATGTGACTGAAATGAGTCAGCCTTGAAAACTAACAGAAGCAGAACCAAATGCTGGTTTGAGTGCTTGCATTCTGTCTCTGGGGATGTACTTTCTTAGTGGCATATAGGATTTCAGAGCTTCATCCTCTAAACTGATTAGGTAAGTGAGAAACTTTAGCTCTTGTTAGCAGTTATTTCCAGATATTGTCAAAGATGTAGAACCCTGAACGCTACATTTCCTAAATTACAATGATTTTCAGGGAACTAACAGTCCAGGCCTTAGTCTTGCAAGTAATAAACTTTCTCATGAGTAATCTAATCTGCATCAGCCTTCTGCTTACAGGTAGGATGCTGCTGTGCTTCAGTACTTTGAAGGAGTGATTTATCCTATAAGGAGCTCAGTCTGCTTGACCGAGCTCTTAAAAAAGAAAGAGAAGAAAGAGAAAGCTTATTAGGAATGTAGGTGATAAATTTCATTGTTCCTGAGTAAAGACCATTATGGTCAGTAAAATCTTTTAGGAAAGTGAGTAGCTAGCATGGTACCATCACTTGAAGTGATGGATGCTGGTTTTTCATCTCCAGCTCCTCATCCACCAGCACCCCTAAGTCCTTTTCTGCAGGGCTACTCTCAATTTCGTCATCTCCCAGGCTGTATTGATATTGAAGATTACCCTGGCCTAAGTGCAGGACATTACAGTTTGCCCTGTTGAACCTCATGACATTCTCGTGTTTCATATAAGCCAGATGCATTCAAAATCTTTATAGTCTATGCATATTATTGCAAGAGGGGAAAACAAATAAAATTGAGGAATTTGAAGAATGGCTTCTTGAAGCAATAGTACTATTAAAGAGCATTGTGAAGGTATAAATGTTGAGATAGGATTTGATCTGTGGCTACAGATCAACAAGATGTCCAGGTCTGAGTCAATGCTAATATACATTTATCATTTATGCTTCCATTTGTATTAGTGGTGGTGCTACAGAATCCTTTGCTGTCAATTGCTGTCAGCAATCAATGTGACAGGGCTCTGTAACGAGGGAGCTGAGCGAGACAGCAAAACAGTGACCTCGTGCAGTCCCACAGTGCCTGAACTGAACAAGCAGAGCAGATTTGGTGACAGTAACAAAGTTCAGTGACATCTGTGGTCACAAGGCAGATTTGAGGATAAGCAAAGAAGTCAAGTCAGTAAGGCAGGACCAACATCAGGAAGGTGCAACCAAAGCACAGCATATCTAGAGCAGAACAGAGGCTTCATTGCTCTCAAGACGTTAGCTAGAGGCTGCATGAGTAAAAAAAAAAGCCTCAGCTGGAGCTTCTCACAGGCATTTCCCCACAGCTTATCTCTTTCTATAGAAACCTCATGCAGGGTTACACAGCTATGCCATATCAGAGCAAACCTTTAACCCAGATACTTAAACCAGTGGGAAGGGAAATAGCAGTTTGGAGGTGGTTTAAGACTGGGCAGGGCAAAGAACCTGCTGGTGTACTCATAGCCCCGATGCTTCCAGCTAGTGTCACTGATAGCTGAGGAAATCAGCAGTGGGGGAAGCTTGCTCCTGGATCTGATTTTGCTTGTCATGTGACCCTTCATGCAATGTAAGAGGCATTGCTAATTGCAGAGCTTCAGCTCCCTTATTCCTCTAAGTAAATCCGTTAAAAAAAGATGTTCCTACACCTGGCTGTACTACTTCTGATCAAACAAAGTGTGTAAGTTCAGCATTCTGACACTTCAGATAATCAGTGGTTGGGTGGGGTTGTTTTGTTTGGTTTGTTTGGTTTCATTTGTTTTTTGGTTTGTGGTTTTGTTGGGTTTTTTTTGTTTCTTTTACGAGTGGAAAAAAAGTTGTGTTCGGAAACTTAATATTTTGAACCTAATGATAGGAGCTCATGTGGCTGTGTTTATATGATGTGGATGCCTTCAGCTGGTCAGGTTCATGAAGGTTAACTTTACTCAATAGTGAGTTAATCAATGTGTTTAATGAAGTAACGTGGTTTATCTACATTTGGTCAAATGAATTATTGACTACATTCTGTTGACATTATTGGCTAGATCTCCAGTGATAGGACCTTAGACAAGCAGCTCAAGAATAGACATTTAAATCACAGGTGCTGAATGGTTGGTTGAGGTTAGAAGGGACATCAGTAGACTATCTAGTTCAACTTCCTCTTCAAAGAAGGGTCAGTGGACAAGACCAGATTGTTTGTCCAGTGCTGTTTAACATCTTTGTCAGTGCCATGGACAGAGGAATCAGTGCACCCTCAGCAAGTGTGCAGGTGGCACCAAGCTGTGTGGCACAGTCGACTTGCTAGACGGCAGGGATCCATGCAGAAGGACCTGGACAGGCTGCAGAGATGTGCCCAGGCCAACCTCAGGAAATTCAGTAAGGCCAAGTGTAAGGTCCTGCACCTGGGTAGGCACCATCCCAAGCACAACTCCAGGCTGGGTGGTGAATGGCTGAGAGCAGCCCTGAGGAAATGACCCTGGGGGTGTGGGGTGATGAAAAGCTCAAGCTGAGGCTGCAGCGTGAGTGCAACCCAGACAGCAACTGTGTGCTGGGCTGCAGCAAGAGCAGTGTTCTTTTTCCTTTGTTTGACATGAGGAGCTGCTATCAGAAATACCATGAAAATCAGGGAAAAAAATGGCTGTAGTCTGTGTAATAAATATTGTCTCAGTTTGGGTAAGGCTGTAGAGTTTGTATTAAACCGACTAATTGAATGGAGGGATTTCTTCTGCCTGTGAACAGTGTGATTGAAGGTGAGCACACAAGTACTTCAAATTTCATCTGACACATGGCTGAGGAAAAAGCAAAGAGAGGTCCCTTTACCTGAAGAGAAAAGACTGTTAGATTCATGAGCAAAGCACTCTCTATTTTACTGTGCCAAAGATTCACAGGCTGTCAGTTTTGGTTGATGAATCTGATACGTGGTTTTTTCATTAATAGTGGGCAAACCCTTCATTCATTTTCATTCCTCTACCCACTAATCATCACTTAGTCAAAGAAATTTCTCATTGAATATCTATTATGGTTACAATTAAATCGAGCTTCTAATTGATCTGGGAAATGGAGCAAACTGTATTAACTCTGAGACACAGAGCTCCAGGTTTCTATAGCCATCTACTGACCACTTTGAGCATCATGTCTAACACTCATCCTAGTACCATATGAAGTAAAATGTGTCATAAACCAGAACTGATTTTTATTGAGTCAACAAATAAATAATGACTTGGAAAAGCCTCATATCTTAATATTTAACTGTTCCAGAAGTTGCACTCAATCTCATCTCTGCCTGTATTTTCCCGACAAATACGATAAGATTAAGCTTCAGAAGAAGGAATTTTGGTAGTCCAAGTGTTAAGATCAACTGAAATGAATCACTTTGTGGAGATGGTCTTTGGTTGAATCACTAGATATGAACTCTTCTGCCTCTTGAAGACTTCAAGATCTTCATTGAAGACTTCATTGTTGGAGTGGGTTCAGAGGAAGGCCACAAAGATGCTTAGAGGGCTGCAGCAGATCTCCTATGAGGACAGGCTGAGAGAGTTGGGGCTCTGCAGCCTGGAGAAGAGAAGGCTTCCAGGAGACCTTAGAGTAGCCTTCCAATATTTGAAGGGGGCCTCCAGGAAGGCTGGGGAGGGACTATTGCCAAGGTCTTGTAATGCCAGGACAAGGGGCAATGGGTTTGAAGTGGCAGAGGGGAGATTGAAGGTGGTTGTTAGGAGGAAGTTGTTTGGAGTGAGGGTGGTGAGACACTGGCATATGTTGCCCAGGGAGGTTGTGGCTGCTCCCTCCCTGGAGGTGTTGAAGGCCAGGTTGGAGGAGGCTTTGAATGAGCTGTACTAGTGGGAGGTGTCCCTGCCTATGGCAGGGGGTTGGAACTAGATGATCTTTGAGGTCCCTTCCAATCTTACCATTCTATGATTCTGTGACTTAGATGGAAGCTTTTTGGTTGGCACTACCTTTTTGTTGTTGTGGTGTTTGGTTTTTTTTAATGGGGTTACATAGACGTTACAAAGGTTTCTTACTTCAGACTTTTGTCTTCACAGTGTGTGTTATGTTATTCTCATATGAAGAAGGAAGAGGTATCTGTAGGTTTATTACTTTCCCTTTTAATTCAGTGAATGATGAAATTAGAGTTGGGTGAAGGCATTGCTATGCAAATAGCTACATTTACTGTATTTCTATGTATTAGCAATGGTAAATCATAGCCTCAAGACAACATTTGTGCTCAGTTGTTTAGTTTCATTTGTGTTCATGTGTAAAATGAGGTTTTAGTGGTCACCTACTTCAAAACTTTTTTTTTTGTGTGTATTGTGTTATTTGCTTTGGTTGCCACTTTGTGTATCTAGAGTTTGGAGTCTGGGTTGATGAAAAGCTCAACATGAGTCTGCAGTGTGCACATGCAGCCCAGACAGCCAACTGAGTCCTAGGCTGCATCAAGAGCAGCATGGCCAGCAGGGCAAGGGAGGGGATTCTGCCCCTTTACTCTGCTCTCGTCAGACCCCACCTGGAGTACTGTGTGCAGTTCTGGAACCCTCAGCACAGGAAGGACATGGAAGTGTTGGAGCGGGTCCAGAGGAGGGCCACAAAGATGATCAGAGGGCTGGAGCAGCTCTCCTATGAGGACAGGCTGAGAGAGTTGGGGCTCTTCAGCCTGGAGAAGAGAAGGCTTCGAGGGGACCTGATAGTAGCCTTCCAGTATCTGAAGGGGGCCTACAGGAAGGCTGGGGAAGGATTATTTACAAGGTCCTGCAATGATAGGACAAGGGGCAATGGGCTTAAACTGGCAGAGGGGAGATTTAGACTAGATGTTAGGAGGAAGTTCTTTACAGTAAGGGTGGTGAGGCACTGGAACGGGTTGCCCAGGGAGGTTGTGGATGCTCCCTCCCTGGATGTGTTCAAGGCCAGATTGGATGAGGCCTTGAGTAACCTCTACTAGTGGGAGGTGTCCCTGCCTATGGCAGGGGGTTGGAACTAGATGATCCTTGAGGTCCCTTCCAACCTTACCATTCTATGATTCTATGATTCTATGATTCTATAATGAGCTTTATGTTCTGGATCAGCAACAGAACCAAAACCAGTGTCAAAATGAAGTTCTCTAAATAGCTCCTCTGCTCTGCTCTGTCTGTGCTAAGTATGTCACTGCACTATATTCCAGCATGGAATATATTCAGCCTGCTGTATCACATTTCTTGTAGCTACTGTTACATGCTGTCAGATCTAGGTTCCATACTAGCACTTCTTCAAGTTCTTATGGATGTATTAATTCTTTCTACTTCTTTCCATTATAGCCATTGGGACTTTGCAGGAATATTCATTCATACACAACTTGCTTTAGCTGTGTGCATGAATAGGACTAAACCAAATATCTCACGGACTGGTCAGGTGTAGTAGTTTCTTCTCTACTTGCTGCTCTGCCAATATTTGTTAACTCCAGGAGAGTTAATGTTGGAATGGAGAGGTTTTTCACTCTATCATTTCATTTTCTGAGGAGACTTGCAAATTATATCATGTGCCTTAAATCATGTCCCTGGGCTCTAAGATTGGAATTTGTATTCAGATTACCAAGTAACCTTTACATGTGATCTCTTGTGATACTCCTGTTGAGTGGTAGGATGGGACAAAGACAATTTATGTGTAGTTTTACTGGTGCAGTTGTAAAAATGGCCTCTTTGATTGGAACTGAATTGCAATGAAATTGCAGTCTTGAAATTCAGCCACCTTGTTGGTCAATGTGGCAATTGTGGCCTCTGCCCAAGAAAAACGCTCTGAAATGATGACCTTGACAGATGCTTCAGCATAGTCAGAGTGACTAATCTTCATTTTAACTTAGTCTTATGCCAGTTCAGCTTCACTCCTGATCAGGCAATCGTGAAACCCAGACAATCTGGGTTGATGAAAAGCCCAAGATGAGGCTGCAGTGTGAGTGCAGCCCAGGCAACAACTGAGTCCTGGGCTGCATCAAGAGCAGTGTGGGCAGCAGGGCAAGGGAGGAGATTCTGCCGCTTTACTCTGCTCTCCTCAGACCCTGTCTGGAGTCCTGTGTGCTGTTCTGGAGCCCCCAGCACAGGAAGGACATGGAAGTGTTGGAGCAGGTCCAGAGGATGGTCATGAAGATGCTGAGAGGGCTGCAGCAGCTCTGTGCTGAGGACAGGCTGAGAGAGTTGGGGCTCTGCAGTCTGGAGAAGAGAAGGCTTCCAGGAGACCTTCCAGGATCTGAAGGGGGCTACAGGAAGGCTGGGGAGGGACTATTGACAAGGTCTTGCAATGACAGGACAAGGGGCAATGGGTTTGAAGTGGCAGAGGGGAAATTGAAAGTGGATGTTAGGAGGAAGTTGTTTGCAGTGAGGGTGGTGAGACACTGGCACAGGTTGCCCAGGGAGGTTGTGGCTGCTCCCTCCCTGGAGGTGTTCAAGGCCATGTTGGAGGAGGCCTTGAGTAACCTGTACTAGTGGGAGGTGTCCCTGCCTATGGCAGGGGGTTGGAACTAGATGACCCTTGAGGTCCCTTCCAACCTTACCATTCTATGATTCTATGATTCTATGGTTTTAGTTGCTAATATGTAGCAGATGGGTAAATTCATTGCCTTCTCTTAGTGATGTATTCAACTGTGTTAGTGATAATTATAATTTGTTAACATGAGAGAACAGGTCACAGGTGAACTCAAAATTTTAAACTCCATCTGAACTGATGAAAGAGTAAAGCAAAACCAAGACCCCTGTTTTCTATATTGGTGCCTTTTCCATTTGCAGTACCTCATGTATGCTTTATGATACACTTGTTGTATCACTGTGATTTCTTACAGCTCAGTAGAAGTGATGATATGATACGTGGTCCTTCTCCATATCCTAGCTTTAGCTGTTTCCTCCTCCTCCATTTCGCCTCTGCTGTCAGATTTTCTGTAATATTGAGAGTCTCACAGAAGTGAGACTGTATCCTCAAGCTGTGCCAGGGGAAGTTTAGACTGGAGGTGAGGAGAAAGTTCTTGACTGAGAGAGTCATTGACTGCTGGAATGGGCTGCCCAGGGAGGTGGTGGAGTCACCGTCCCTGGAGGTGTTCAAGGCAGGTTTGGACGTGGCACTTGGTGCCATGGTCTGGTCTTGAGGGCTGTGGTGATGGGTTGGACTTGATGAGCTTTGTGGTCTCTTCCAACCTTGGTGATACTGTGATACTGTGAAGTGGCTCTGAGGCAGGTTTCTCTTTGTGTTATCCAAATGTATGAGTCTTACATGTGGAAATAAAACTTCCATAAGCCTGCCTGGGCTCTGGGAAGGTGCCCATTTTGCTGCCTGTTACCCTTTGTCTCCAGCTCAGATCACAGTTAAGTGCTCTGTGTCTCGTCTCTTACTTGATGCTAGCAGCAGTATCTCACTATTGCTGGACTAAATATGTTCTGCTAGAAATCATTCAGGGCAGGAAGATGAAGTATCTGAACCATTGTGGGTTGCTTCTGAAGATGCTTTGGCATTATAGGCTTGGGCATCTAAAGCATCAGTTTATTGTTTTAGCTGCAGCTGTCGGTATCTGGAAAATGCATCTAGATGTATTTTCTGTAATTGTAGGCTGGTTTCCTGAGCTCAGGCTATATGTGACCTTCACTATCATTGTGTGAGAAGTAACAAGGTCTTGCAATGCCAGGACAAAGGGGCAATGGGTTTAAATGGCAGAGGGGAGACTGAAACTGGAGGTTAGGAGGAAGTTGTTTGCAGTGAGGGTGGTGAGACACTGGCACAGGTTGCCCAGGGAGGTTGTGGCTGCTCCCTCCCTGGAGGTGTTGAAGGCCAGGTTGGAGGAGGCCTTGAGTGTCCTGTCCTAGTGGGAGGTGTCCCTGCCTGTGGCAGGGGGTTGGAACTAGATGATCTTTGAGGTCCCTTCCAACCTTACCATTCTATGATTCTATGATTACAAAGCTTTAAAAAAGATTTTTACCTGAACCTGGGAACCTGAAGTGAATTACCTGGGTTACTTTTTAAAACATTACTGATGTATGTTTGTCTGATCATTGGGGTTTTTTTTCTGCATTTCATGAGCTGCAAACAGCTTTGTAGTGTGGGCAGAAATAATTTTTGCTCTTCTAAGAAGGGAAGACCAGAGGAGGAGGGTAGGGTGAGAGCAGCTGAGTGCTGTACCTCTAGTGAGCTGCCTCCAGTGTTGGAAAGCAGCTGGAAGGAGGAGAGGGGCACCTGTAGTAGTATCGACTTCCCCAGGTTGTGGCACAAACCCAGCAGGCAGAAGGACCATGGCCACTTTGCTGCTCCTGGCAGTCTGTTGCCAAGGGCAACTGCTTATTGTGGCTGTGGAGCCGAGTCTGACTGTTCTGCTGATCGTATCAGTTCTGAGTGCAGTGTCATTTGGCTCTTTTTTAAGTCATCCCACCCTGTTCAGAGGCTCTGTGTGTAGGAGTCTTTACAACCACCGAAATGTTTTATTCATCACCTGTTTCTGGACTGATTTTGTCTGTTAATTGCTTGTGTTTGAACTCAGAGAGCTGAGGGAAGCTTTCAGGTGATGGGCTTCATTGTGTTTAATATGATAAACTCCCTTACCTTCAGCTTTATGGTAGCTTCAGTGTCAGCCTTTTGGTTTTGCTCATTTTAGCTGTGCACTGGTTTTTGTGGGGGAGGTCATTCAGATGACTATTAATTTTGATGTTTGTCTCAAGAGTGGTTTAAAATCAATTTGAAACCTCTTAATGGTTATTTTATTAATATTATTATTAATAACATTACTAGTATATGAATATTAATATAATAAGACTATTAGTATTAATATTCTTAATGGTTAATGGTTATTTATTTTGTTCTACACCACCTTCAGGGATATTCTGGAATAGATTTAGAACACTGCAGTTTGGTTATTGTGCTGGTTTGAGGCTAATTGGAATATTTTAATGAAAAGAATAAGATTATAGGCTGTGAAAGGCAAACAGTGGTGATGTCTGCTGCACTCATTGGCTTGCTGAGGTGTGTAAGAACAAGAACACAAACATAGATGAGACACAGTGAGTCTCTGCCTCTCTAGCTTTTTGTCTTCTCTCTGCTGAGTAACCTAACTAACCACTCTGCTTCTAAACCCCCTGGCCCATCCTCCAAA
>VWZE01022108.1:262390-278272 GCA_013396675.1 Eubucco bourcierii | reverse complement strand
TTTCCCTCTCGACTGTTTAGACTCTGAATTTTTGATGATGCAGATTTCATTTGTTATTGTAATGGCTTGGCACAGAGGCTAACCTGCCTGCTCCCCCAACACAAAAGTGAGGGGAAGAATAACATGCATCAGGATTGAGATAAAGACTTAAGAGTTGAATGAATAGATCATAAGCACAACGTGTAAATATCTTCGCTAGTAATCTAATTAATCTAATAATACAATACATGATTACCTTATCTTAGCCTATTTGGAGAAGAAGCACAGTGAGATACACAGGGGAAAAAACCAGCATAAACCAGAAAGCCAAAGCAACAGCTGGTCAATTCTCACCTGTCTCACCACCCTCCCTGCAGAAAAGAGCCAACACCCAAAGAACTTGGAACCCAGAAACAACAACTGGAACAGGAAGCCTCCCGTGTTGCAGTCTGCACTTCAAAGCCCATAACACTTTGCTCCAGTTAGCACTTTCATTTTTGAAGCCTGCATGACTACAACGTGGTATGAATAATTACAGCAGGTTCAATTCAATCCATGACAGCTGTCAAGAGAACTGATATGTCCTTGCATCTGCTCTGAGCTTTGGTTTATTTTGCATTCTCTGTTCATTTCATAGAATGATAGAATGGTAAGGTTGGAAGGGACCTCAAGGATCACCTAGTTCCAACCCCCTGCCATAGGCAGGGACACCTCCCACTAGTACAGCTCACTCAAGGCCTCCTCCATCCTGGCCTTGAACACCTCCAGGGAGGTTGTGGAACACAGAATCACCCAACGTGACCTCTGATCAATCACCCAACAACCCCAGCTCCCTTAGCCTGTCCTCACAGCAGAAGTGTTCCAGCTCCCTGGAAGGGGCAAGTGAAGGGAATTCTGCCCCTTTACTCTGCTCTCCTCAGACCCCACCTGGAGTCCTGTCTACAGTTCTGGAGCCCCCAGCACAGGAAGAACGTGGAACTGTTGGAGCAGGTCCAGAGGAGGCCACCAAGATGCTGAGAGGGCTGCAGCAGCTCTGCTGTGAGGACAGGCTAAGGGAGCTGGGGTTGTTGGGTGATTGATCAGAGGTCACGTTGGGTGATTCTATGTTCCACAACCTCCCTGGAGGTGTTCAAGGCCAGGATGGAGGAGGCCTTGAGTGAGCTGTACTAGTGGGAGGTGTCCCTGCCTATAGCAGGAGGTTGGAACTGGATGATCTTTGAGGTCCCTTCCAACCTTACCATTCTATGATTCTGTGATCATTCTCACAGTCCTGGAACTGTGCAAATAATTTCCCTAAGTGTAATAAGAGCTACCTTGACTGCAGAATGACTTTCTACATTTCACTTATTAATAGGTTGGTTTTAAGTTATTGAGTAGTCTGAGAACTAAATTGATTCAGTTGAATGATAAAAAGAAACTTGCAGCCACATCAGGCAAATAGCAAAAGCAAAGATTAATATAATTAGCATAAAATTGTTATATGTAAGCAAGATTCAGTGAAGTGAACAGCTTGTTTAAGAGCACTTAAGGTCTGGAAAGGATGCTTTGCCTGTGTCAAGTAAAGAATTAGGTGAACTTTAGTATAATGGCAACCCCTATGGCAGGGGATTGGAACTAGATGATCTTTGAGGTCCCTTTCCAACCTTACCATTCTATGATTCTACAATAACATCTGTTGGAGCTGCAGTTATGTGGTCTCTGCCTTTCTCTCTTTCCCTACAATTCCCAGCACCAGGGATACCAGTTCTGGCTGCTCAATGAGCTCTGAATGAGGTCTGCTTTTTATTCTGTCTGTGGGGACAGTAGCATTGTCATGGCTCTTAAGTTTGGCTCTTTAAGAATGAGTTTCTAGGAAGTGGAAAAAATCTAGGCAAAAAAGAAGTGATCAATATCTTTTTCTGCTATTCAGTGTGTGAAGTACTAATGAGACTAATTAAATCTGTATCTGACAATGAGTATGGTAATGCTGAGAAAAGATTAGGACCCTAATCTAAGAGAAGGTTCTCCAGCAAATTTAAAAAAAAAAAAAAAAAAAAGAAGATGAAATCAGTGTCTTCATTACAACTATGTACAAGCACCATTTAAAAAGAGTGTCATTCCACCCAGAAAGAACTATAGCAACACTTGCCAGCCAGAGGAATAGCTGCATTGTATAGGTGTGTGTGTACAGAGATATATCTGCACCCAATAGGTATATTTAGATGGATCATAGAATCATTAAGGTTGGAAAAGACCTCTAAGATCATCAAGTCCAACCATAACTCAACTACCATGACCTGAAAACTGTATCCTGAAGCACCACATCTACAGCTTCCTGAACACCTCCAAGGATGGTGACTCCTCCACCTTCCTGGGCAGCCTGTTCCAACACTTCACCACTCGGTCAGTAAAGAGGCTTTGCCTAATGTCCAATCTAAACCTACTCTGGCACAACTTAAACCCATTTCCTCTTGTCCTGTTGCTGTTGCTGTGAGGGTGGTGAGGCACTGGCACAGGTTACCCAGGGAGGTTGTGGATTCTCCCTCCCTGGAGGTGTTCAAGGCCAGGATGGAGGAGGCCTTGAGTGACCTGTACTAGTGGGAGGTGTCCCTGCCTATGGCAGGGGGTTGGAACGAGATGATCCTTGAGGTGCCTTCCAACCTCAGGGGGGACCTTAGAGCTACCTTCCAATACCTGAAGGGATCCTACAAGATGCCTGGGGAAGGACTTCTCATAGAAGTGTGTAGCAATAGAGTAAATGGGAATGGTTTGAAGCTGAGGGAGAGTAGGTTTAGACTAGACCTTAGGAAGAAGTTCTGCAGTATGAGGGTAGTAAGACTCCAGAATAGGTTGCCTAGGGAGGTTGTGGATGCCTCCTCCCTGGATGTGTTTGAGGTCTTGCTCAGCTTTGTCTAGTTGTGAGATGTCCCTGCCAATGGTGAGGAGGTTGGAGTAGATGATCTCTGAGGTGTCTTCCAACCTAAGCCAATAGAATGGATGTTGACATATTTAGGTAGTTTGATAAAAGGCACTGTTTTGCAGGCAGGGAGCTTCTAAGCTAAATGCCTACATTTAAATAACTGATAGGATACCTGTGCAGGTAAGTGGTTGGGTTTTTAGGTATTTTGCTTTTGGGAAAGATGAATTTGGGGCATGAAAGATTTAAAATTAAGGTGCTGGCTACTCTGTAAGCAGTTGCATATAGACAAACTAGCTAAATGGACTTAGTGATTATTGACCTAATTCTCCATGGTAGTTTACATTTAATCTGTATTTAAATGATGGATTTTTTTAGGTAAAGAATATCAGAGCTAAAGTAGTTTCCTTTCTATCATTGTGAATGTTCTCACCTGATGTCACTCCATCATTTTCTTGGAGCTGAACTGGTTACGTCAGATGAGGATCTCTTTGTCCCTCGGAGTATAAAACCTGTGATCATCCAAGATGAAGCTTCCCTGCAGTGTTCCCATTCCTTGTCTGCCTGTGCCCAAAATGCTTCTGTATTTAAAAAACAGTTAGGAAAACCTTGTAGTGAGGCACTGACTGAGAAAAAGCCATGAAGACAGAGAAATTAAATACAGTCTCTTAGTACTCCTACTGTGTGTGTATGTGTATATATGCATGTATAGATTACATGTAGGTGTGCTATGTGCATGTAATGTATGTGCTGCATGTAATATGTCTGTATGTCTGGCAGAATCTCTCAAGAACAACAAAATCAAATTACTTATCACATATGAGAATAAAACAGATGGAAAACAGGATTTTGCATACTCCTGTGTCGTGCAAACATTCGTTTTTGTCACGATTTTATTTGAATTGACCCTAAAATCATAGATNTTGTCCCCATTGCCCCTTGTCCTGTCATTGCAAGACCTTGTCAATAGTCCCTCCCCAGCCTTCCTGTCATGTTCAGTGTTGTTATAGCATTAGCTAAAAATCCTGTCTTTCCTCTGGCAGGTTTCTTAGTGCAGCACTAAATCACTCAAAAAAAAAAAAAAAATTAAAAAGGAGTTTGGAAAGCACCCAACTTCTAGAAGGTCAGACAATATAATGCTTATTTATGTTTTTAGTTTTGTGATGGTTTGGGAGNTTGTCCCCATTGCCCCTTGTCCTGTCATTGCAAGACCTTGTCAATAGTCCCTCCCCAGCCTTCCTGTCATGTTCAGTGTTGTTATAGCATTAGCTAAAAATCCTGTCTTTCCTCTGGCAGGTTTCTTAGTGCAGNCACAACAGACAGGAATAGTTACAGACATAGACAAGTTAAAGGCAATACAGAAACACAACTCCCCTCCCAGAAATCAGAGCCCCCAGGAGGGGCTCCCAACCACCCTTCCACCTGCTTCCCACCCCTCTACCTTACCCCAGGGTTTGCCTTACATGCAAGGTGAGTTTGGAGGATGGGCCAGGGGGTTTAGAAGGAAAGTGGTTAGTGAGGTTATTCAGCAGAGAGGAGAAAGCAAAAAGCTAGAGAGACCCAGAGACACTGTCTTATCTATGTTTGTGTTCTTATTTTTATACATCTCAGCAGGCCCATGAGAGAAGCAGACATCACCAGTGTTTCCTTTTTAAAGCCTATAATGTAATTTTCTCCATTAAAATATTCCAATTAGGCTCAAACCAGCACAAGTATCATTTCTGTCGACAGGAGGTTATCACACTGGAAATATCTTCTCCTTATCCACATCTGAGAGTCATCAAAGTGATGTTTTCTATCCAGTGGAGTTACTAAGGAAAGCATCTCCAAGTCCTTTTGAATTCTTGCACTGCGCTTGGATGAGCAGCAGCAGCTGGAAGCGATTAGAATAGACTGACATGTGAAATCACGTGGGAAGGGATTCGTCTTGCTAAAGAGGAGGAATCAGTGCTCTGCTATGTTGGGGAAGAGGAGTTTAAGTACAAAAGTGAGCAGATTTTCAAAGGGACATGTGGGAATTGAACTGCGTGCTTGCACTGATGCCATTAAATATTGCAAATCACATTCTGCCCTCTGTAGATTATATATAAAGCAGAGTGATAATCACAGATGATAGTTTCATAAGAGCACAGGAGCTGCCAGGCAGGAATAAAGCACTTGTTTCTTTATCCTAATCCTCCCTCTTAGCTCTCCTAAAACACATGGTGATCTCAGACACAAAACAGAATTTTTGTAAGTACATAGCTGTAAATACTACATTTATAACCTGAAAACATTCTAACATTTCCCAGACATGCAAGGTTTGATGGTTTAATTTTAACTGTGTGCATTATGAGGCATAAGTCCATCTTTGCCACTTGAAAGGAGAAGAACTTTTATTTTAACATAATGTCCTTTTAAAAAAGGCAAAATTGTGCTGTATCTTCAATTTTTTCTCCAAGTGAATGGATATATTCTGCAACTGCACTGTGTGAGTTAAGTCTTTCTGTTTTCAGTACTAGTATGACCCCTGTAACACACAGGTCTACAGTACATCATGTCTGCTCTTCATCTTATCCCCAGTGTGGAACTGTAACTGATTCTTGGTGAAACAACAGATTACAACTCTAAGAAGCTATAAACCTGCACACCCATAAACCTGCATTGTTTGGGAACCAGGCAGAGCTTTCCTTCTACTACCATAAACTAGGTGATACTTTATTATTAATATTTCATAATCCTAAAAAAAAATTTAAAAATAGTGAGGTAAGTAATTACTGAATTGTGAGAATATTCACACATCTCCATAGAGAAATCTGTATTTTTTAAATTGATTTGGGCCTTCATGATCATGAAAAAAAAATGGATTGGATTCAGAGAATTTCCAGTTTGCCACCTATCTGAGGTGAATTTTTAGAATCATAGAATGGAAAGGTTGGAAGGGACCTCAAAGATCATCCAGTTCCAACCCCCTGCCACAAGCAGGAACACCTCCCACTAGCACAGGTCACTCAAGTCCTCCTCCAACCTGGCCTTGAACACCTCCAGGGAGGGAGCAGCCACAACCTCCCTGAGCAACCCTTGCCAGTGTCTCACCACCCTCACTGTAAAGAACTTCCTCCTGACATCCAGTCTAAATCTCTCCTCTGCCAGTTCAAACCCATTGCCCCCTGTCCTGTCATTGCAGGACCTTGTCAGTAGTCCCTCCCCAGCCTTACTGGAGGCCCCCTTCGATCCTGGAAGGCTACTCTAAGGTCTCCTCAAAGCCTTCTCCAGGCTGCAGAGCCCCAACTCTCTCAACCTGTCCTCAGAGCAGAGCTGCTGCAGCCCTCTGAGCATCTTGGTGGCCTCCTCTGGATCCACTCCAACACTTCCATGTCCTTCCTGTGCTGGGGGCTCCAGAACTGCACACAGGACTGCAGGTGGGGTCTGAGGAGAGCAGAGTAAGGAGACAGAATCACCTCCCCTGCTCTGCTGCCCACACTGCTCTTGCTGCAGCCCAGGACTCGGTTGGCTGTCTGGGCTGTGTGCTTTCTTGCTTTAAAATTAGGTAATGTTCTGGCATGGATGCCTTCATAGGAGATGGGCAATGTTGTTGATGCCCTAAAGTATCACACTCATCTGCCATGCAGAACTGGTGACAAGTTGCCTTTTGAATGTCATTTCTCTGCATGACGTTCTGGCAGTCACTTCCACCTGTGGGTGTCCTTCCTTTTGGTTGTTCAGCTGAAGCAAGCCCAGTGTTTTAAATTGTGTAGAATGGCTGTCCTGGAAAAGAAGCAGACCCTTACTTTTTTCATAACAGCAGTGAGAAAATGCCATCCAATATAGCAGCTATGAATAACAGAATAATATAGGAGTTTGTAGCCCAGATAAATAATGTTTATAGATATATAAATAATGAGACAAGGATGTTCACTCCTTTACCTATGGTTCCTTGAATTAAACTTCGACCTGATTCTTCTACTTGTATTGCAGTTTTGGAACTTGATCATTTCTTAAATGAATTAAATATTGTAAGTGAAATCATAGAATCAGAGAATGCTAAGGTTGGAAGGGACCTCAAGGATCATCTAGTTCAAACCCCCTGCCATAGACAGGGACACCTCCCACTAGTACAGGGCACTCAAGGCCTCCTCCAACCTGGCCTTCAACACCTCCAGGGAGGGAGCAGCCACAACCTCCCTGGGCAACCTGTGCCAGTGTCTCACCACCCTCACTGCAAACAACTTCCTCCTAACATCCACTTTCAATCTCCCCTCTGCCAGTTCAAACCCATTGCCCCTTGTCCTGGCATTACAAGAGCTTGTCAATAGTCCCTCCCCAGCCTTCCTGTAGACACCCTTCAGATGCTGGAAGGCTACTCTAAGGTCTCCTGGAAGCCTTCTCTTCTCCAGGCTGCAGAGCCCCAACTCTTGTGGCCTGTCCTCATAAAAGAGCTGCTGCAGCCCTCTCAGCATCTTTGTGGCCTCCTCTGGATCCACTTCTTGCAACTATCATATGTATGCAACTGCTCCTTGCCTAACACATGAGCAGTTAAATGCTTTACCCTTGGGGACAGCGTCAATTAGCTTCATACCACATGAAACTAGTCTGTGTCTGAAGTTCTGAGGCTCTTTTGCCTCTAACCATGAAAAGTTCAGCATCTTGCCTAAATTATTCGTTAGGGTCCTCTCTGTGTATTTAATGGAGAGATGTTTTTGCAGGTCAGTCCATCTGCTTAGAATGTCACTACTTGTCTACTGGAGGTGAATCTCCCTGTTAACTACAGTAATAACAATGATAACTGATTTTTTTATTCAGCAAGAAGTGCTTCTATGTTTAGAGGTAAGAAGGCATCCTGTGCTTGCAACAGCTGTGCCAGACAAGAATGCAGCCAAACACAGAGCACAGCCTTTTGTAGAGCATTTTGAGCACATTGTATCTCAGCCATTGAATCACAGTAGCACAGTATCACCAAGGTTGGAAGAGACCTCAAAGCTCACCAAACCCAACTCATCACCACAGCCCTCCAGACCAGACCATGGCACCAAGTGCCACGTCCAAACCTGCCTTGAACACCTCCAGGGACGGTGACTCCACCACCTCCCTGGGCAGCCCATTCCAGCAGTCAGTGACTCTCTCAGGCAAGAACTTTCTCCTCACCTCCAACCTAAACTGCCCCTGGCACAGCTTGAGGCTGTGTCCTCTTGTTCTGGTGCTGCTTGCCTGAGAGAAGAAAGCAACCTCCTCCTGGCTACAACCACCCTTCAGGTAGCTGTAGACAGCAAGAAGGTCTCCCCTGAGCCTCCTCTTCTCCAGGCTCCCTCAGCCTCTCTCCATAGGGCTGTGCTCGAGGCCTCTCCCCAGCCTCGTTGCCCTTCTCTGGACACACTCAAGCACCTCAATGTCCTTCTTCAATGGAGGGGCCCAGAACTGGACACAGGACTCAGGGTGTGGCCTAAGCAGTGCAGAGCACAGGGGGAGAATGAGCTCCCTGCTCCTGCTGGCCACACTATTGCTGATGCAGGCCAGGATACCATTGGCCTTCTTGGCCTCCTGGGCACACTGCTGGCTCATGTTCAGGCAGGTGTCAATCAGCACCCCCAGATCCCTTTCTCTTTGGCTGCTCTTCAGCCACTTCTACTCCAGCCTGATTTGATGCTCTAGTAAAAAACAAGAAGGAACTAAAATGAAATAGGAACAGAAAAAAATATCCAAATGGCAAAGAATGCAATATTTTAAGTAGTTACCATTTTTTTTGAGATGAGAACATTATTTTTTCCTATCATCCCCTATGGACAGGATGACTACAAACATGATCAGAGGGCTGGAACACCTTTGCTACAAGGACAGGCTGAAAAAGCTGAGGTTGTCCAGCCTGGAGAAGAGAAGGCTCCTGGCAGACCTAATATCAGCCTTCCAGTACCTGAAGTGGGGCTACAAGAAGGTTGGAGAGGGATTGTTTCCAAAGGCTTGTGGTGATAGGACAAGGGGGAATGGTATGAAATTAGAGAATAGGAGATTTTGTTTGGGTGTTAAGGACAAGTTCTTTGCCATGAGTGTAGTGGAAGAACGAAACAGGTCGACCAGGGAGGTGATAGAGGCCCCATCCCTGGAATTATTTAAGATGAGGCTAGGTGAGACTCTGAGCAACCTGATCTAGTTGAGGGTGACCCTGCTTACTCCAGGGTTGAACTAGATGACCTTTGGAGGTCTTTTCTAACACAGACCACTCTATGATTCTATGCTTCACTGACTCTGTGAACGCATATACTTTCCCCTGATACTCTCTTAGCATCAACTTCTGTAGGCAGAGGTCATTTATTCATACATCCTTTGGCTCCTTTGCATGCAGTTTAAAGTTCCCTTGCTCAAAATCCCTTGGGGCTTTTCTGCCTTTCCATTTTTACCTGCTTTCTTCTTGTGTCAGTCTTCATGGTCTGTTTCTTCATATATTCTGTTGTTGTTTTTGCCACGTGGCTGCCTTTGTAATTTCTTTCATTCCCTTCAGGTAAATACTTCATTTTCTGTAGCCTGAGCTTTCCTAAAATCAGACATTTTCCTGATAACTTTTCTCGTTAGAAGGATAATGATCAGCCAGAAATTACAGGTTTGAAACGTTGGGGGTCTGGTTTTGTTTTGTTTTGTTTTAACCCTGGGACTGGTCTTGTGAGTAGGATTTTTGTCTATATTTTTTTAATTAAAAAAAAAAAAAAAAAGAAGGAAGATAAAAGAATATTGCAAGCTGCAAAGTCAAGAGCTTGAAAATTGGATATGCAGAGATTTTAGGTGAAAAGTGTGACCTTAATCTGTCCTTCCTTTCCTTCTTCCCTTTGGAAGTGTAAGTGGTTTTAATTACATCACAACTTTCAAGCTTTTTTTCTGCCTGAAAGTCTAGCTATATATATATTTTTTTTCTCTTTACATTTTGAATATCTTACCCTATTCATTATTTACTGTGCATTGCAAAAATCATCCAGTTAATGCAGAGTTAATATTTTTTTTTCTTGTAGTATGATAAAAAGCTTGAAGAGAATACATTGGCTAATCTGTTAGAGAGGTTAATTAGAGAAACATCTGATGGTTTTTAGGGGTATATTTAATACATGATGGCACTTTAGAGCTTCCAAACTGATAAAGGGATGTAAATGGCATTTGTTTCATGCTCCTACAGCTTTAGATTCTGTCCTTCAGCAGCCTTCTGTGGTTTATGAACTGAGATTTCTGAACAGCTGCTAAGATAACTGTAAAATGTTTTATGTGGGAAAACAAACTTAGCTTCAGAGAGTTCATCTCTTATATTATGCTGTAATTAGCTGTGCCTATACCTGTGTTGTGCAGAAGATGTTCTGTGGATGTTAAACCATATTTTCTGTCCTTCTGTCCTTGATGTTAAACCATATTTTGCCATCTATAATGGAGTGATGAAATCATAGAATGGCAAGGTTGGCAGGGACCTCAAAGATCATCTAGTTGCAACCCACTGCCATAGGCAGGGACACCTCCTACTAGTACAAATCACTCAAGGTCTCATCCAGCCTGGTCTTGAACACCTCCAGGGAGGTTGTGGAGCCCAGAATCACCCAACGTGATCAAAGATCACGTTGGGTGATTCTGGGCTCCACAACCTCCCTGGGCAACCTGTGCCAGTGTCTCACCACCCTCACTGCAAAGAATTTCCTCCTAAAATCCAGTTTCAATCTCCCCTCTGCCAGTTTAACCCCCTGGCATTGCATATTGAGAGCAGATTCTCGTTTTACCTGGGAATGATTTGAGTGGTTCAGGTCAAACCCACTTCAGGAACTGTTCAAGTACTTTCACAGAGTGGATGAGTCAGGGACTGTGTTCTGAATCAGGTTTAATTTAGGCACAAATCACCATTTTTGGTTGTGTCTGTGAAGAGAGCCTTTTATATATCCATACTGAGGTGGTTTTCACAGTATCACAGTATCACCAAGGTTGGAAGAGACCACAAAGCTCATCAAGTCCAACCCATCACCACAGCCCTCAAGACCAGACCATGGCACCAAGTGCCATGTCCAAACCTGCCTTGAACACCTCCAGGGACGGTGACTCCACCACCTCCCTGGGCAGCCCATTCCAGCAGGCAATGACTCTCTCAGTCAAGAACTTTCTCCTCACCTCCAGCCTAAACTTCCCCTGGCACAGCTTGAGACTGTGTCCTCTTGTTCTGGTGCTGCTTGCCTGAGAGAAGAAAGCAACCTCCTCCTGGCTACAACCACCCTTCAGTTGGTTAGAAGCAAAACAACCAGACAGGGATGCCCTATAACGGCCTAAGGCAGGGGTTTGGAACTAGATGATCCTTGAGGTCCCTTCCAACCTTACCATTCTATGATTCTATTATCATTACATTGCAGCTTAGGAGGGAAATCCATATCCTGTTCTAAGGATGCATATTCAGTGCAAGGACTGTGCTGCAGATATGTTTCTTATAAATATTTCATGGTGAAGTGTGACCTTTATTTGCTTGCCAGGCATCTCCTGGCTTTATACAATAACCTGTGACAGATTGTTTGAGCTGAAGAGCCCTGGAGCCCTGCTGTAGGTGAAAAGTGGATGTTCCTTCCTCACAGTGAAGTATGTCAAACAGGGGAACAAAGAGAAACCTCTTAGAAAACCATAGTAAAACAAACAAAGACACACAGCCTTTCAACAAAAATAAGGAGCAAAGAAAGGAAATGTGGAGCTGGGCCCTTGTTCAGAAACATATCTCCAGAAGGTTTCTACTCTTAGTGCTTCTCAATTCATGCACGTAGAGAGTTGAGATCAGCACCTTCCGGTCCGCGCTACCTGTCCTATGTTTGCTGTCTTAGGCTATATCACCTCTGCTGATGCTTTCTCTTTAATTTCTCAAAGGTGTAAACCAGCTGTCTCCTTTCTACCAGATAGTAAATACTTGATCCTGACTCAGCTGCAGTGATTTATCAAGAGAATATTCTCTGTCTCCGTGTCTGCCCACCTGCTATGCTGTTGTATGCAAGAAAAGGGAACTTGCAGAGGAAATCTGTTACAGGTCACCTTACAAATGAACACATCCTATTTTGTCAGATTCAATGCTATAATTAGATTCTTCTAGACTTGGTGTTCTTTGCACTTTCTGCTTATTTTCCTTAACAATTACTCAGTGTTGTGAAAGCTTTGCAAGGAACACATTATGGATCTGACTAGAAAGGGACTGAAATAAGGCAAGATGCATGTCTTTCTGGGAAAAGATTATGAAGTTGCTTGAATTATGGGTTTAAACTGGCAGAGGGGAGATTTAGACTAGATGTCAGGAGGAAGTTCTTTAGAGTGAGGGTGGTGAGACACTGGCACAGGTTGCCCAGGGAGGTTGTGGCTGCTCCCTCCCTGGAGGTGTTCAAAGCCAGGTTGGAGGAGGCCTTGAGTAACCTGCACTAGTGGGAGGTGTCCCTGCCTCTGGCAGGAGGTTGCAACTAGATGATCCTTGATGTCCCTTCCAACCTTACCATTCTATCATTCTATGATCCTATGAATGTAATTTTTTATTATTTAATGATTCATAACTGAACACAGGAAGAAATCTGATTCATAGCAGTGAAAGGAATTAAATGCTTTAGTTAGCTGCCAGAGAGAGTTACTGAATAGAGGTATGACCTGATAGTTCGATGGGATGGGGAAAGGGTCACTGATGTCAAGTAGAGCTAATGAAGAATTTGCTGGGTGTTGTACAAGGATGGTGATAATGAGCAGGAGACATGGTATTCCAAGTGTTCAACAGGGCTGTAAAGGGAAAGGAGTTTTTGTTCTAGTTGGAAGAGAGGGATGTGACCTAACAACCAGATTTAATTTGAACGCTGCCCATTAACGGGAATTGGAGGCTGTGATGGTTTGGGAGTTCCCCACCCCCCCACACTATGAAACCCCCCCCAGATAAGATATCTTACTTAATAATATCTCCATTTATTATATATCTTATCCATTTTGTGTATATCTTACTTAATAATAGCTCCATTTAGTATATATCTTACTTAATAATATATTCCATTTAGTATATATCTTATCCATTTAGTATATATCCTATCCATTTAGTATGTAACTTACTTAATAATAGCTCCATTTATTATATATCTTATCCATTTTGTGTATATCTTACTTAATAATAGCTCCATTTAGTATATATCTTACTTAATAATATATTCCATTTAGTATATATCTTATCCATTTAGTATATATCCTATCCATTTAGTATGTAACTTACTTAATAATAGCTCCATTTATTATATATCTTATCCATTTAGTGTATATCTTACTTAATAATATCTCCATTTAGTATATATCTTACTTAATAATATATTCCATTTAGTATATATCTTATCCATTTAGTATATATCCTATCCATTTAGTATGTATCTTACTTAATAATATCTCCATTTAGTATGTATCTTATCCATTTAGTATATATCTTATCCATTTAATATATCTTATTTAATAATATCTTCCATTTAGTATATATCTTATCCATTTAGTATATATCTTACTTAATAATATATTCCATTTAGTATATATCTTACTTAATAATGTCTTCCATTTAGTGTATATCTTAATAATGTTCTCCATTTAGTATATATCTTATCCATTTAGTTTATATCTTATCCATTTAATATATCTTACTTAATAATATCTTCCATTTAGTATATATCGTATCCATTTAGTATATATCTTACTTAATAATATATTCCATTTAGTATGTATCTTACTTAATAATATATTCCATTTAGTATATATCCTATCCATTTAGTATATATCTTACTTAATAATACATTCTATTTAGTGTATATCTTAATAATATATTCCATTTAGTATATATCTTATCCATTTAGTATATATCCTATCCATTTAGTATGTATCTTACTTAATAATATCTCCATTTAGTATGTATCTTATCCATTTAGTATATATCTTATCCATTTAATATATCTTATTTAATAATATCTTCCATTTAGTATATATCTTATCCATTTAGTATATATCTTACTTAATAATATATTCCATTTAGTATATATCTTACTTAATAATGTCTTCCATTTAGTGTATATCTTAATAATGTCTTCCATTTAGTATATATCTTATCCATTTAGTATATATCTTACTTAATAATGTCTTCCATTTAGTGTATAGATAAAGAAGTTCATTTCCAAACACTGTTACCACTTTTCCTCTGGTGATAAATGCTGTTTTCCATTGCACCGTAGCAGAGTAATGGTTTCTTAGAAAGTGCAATTAAAACTCCGCCTTCTTCATGATCACAATTTGGTTAATGTGGCAAATGTTATTCATTAAACATGTCTGACCCATGCAGCAGTAATGAATACTTTTTTTTAACAACTTTTTTCTTAGTGGAGGCAGAAGCAATACTTCTTACAAAGTCCTGTATTTGCTTTCAAGTGAATGCATCAGGTTGGAAGGCACCTCAGGATGTTATGCTGTCCATCCTCCTGCTCAGAGCAGCTCTGAGATCAGACTAGATTATTCAGGGCTTTATCCAGACTTGCCTGGAAAACTTCCAAGGCCTGCCACATCTCTGGCTGCAGATGATTGCAGCCTAAAAAGATGAATGCCATGAAATGAAGATACACTAAAAACTGAGAGACTTGATAAAGCAGATGTTGTAAATCAGATTCTTTTTTACACGTTTCTTTATGACCACTTATGTTCTTAACTACTTCAGTGTTTGCTTCTTCTCATCCAGTGTTTATAGTACACTAATTGGCATAGCTTATGTTCTGAGGAGATGTTAGGAAGCATATAAGGTAAAACTGCACTGGGTTAAACTAGTTGTGTGAACTAATCAGTGAACAAAACTCTGTCACTGCTTGCCTGATGAAAGGGTGAAGTGAAGCATAACCACCTGCTGGTGTTGTTTTATGCAGTTTGGTTAGACTTGGTCTCATCTCATCTCGTCTCTTCTGCCAGTCTTTTTCAATGCATTCTTATTCTGCTTTAGTGCCATCCAGAGAAAATGTGAAAACTGTCACTTGCCTTTTTCAGAGTAAAGGCTGTGAGATGCTGGGAAACCATACCAATAATCCAGACAAACCCTTCAGATGGTCATCTTCCTCTTGAGCTGCACTGTTAACCATATACTGGTTTCACTGTATGGCTCTGAGTTCTGGGGAAGTGTTAATGAGTTTCAGTCGTAGGAGACCAATTGTCTGCTCTTCACTGGAAAGGAAATGCAGCCTTTGATCATAATTGCAAACATAAATTTGCCATCCTAAAACCTAGTAATTCAGAAAGCTTGGTTAAATTGATTTTGGAGAAGCAGAGATGCTTCTTTGAGACATGATCAAGGACAAAACTCTGCAGTTTATTTATTTGGCTTTATATGAATGCCTGCATTACTCTGCCTTTCTTTTCAAAGGAGGGGAAGGAAATGGAAACCAGGAAAAAGCAAAGGTTTAAGGCAGAAACATTTTTCATATGAGGAGAGACTGAAAGGGTATGGATTTGCTCAGTCTGGAGAACAGAAGGCTCAGGGGGATCTTATCAGTGTGTATAAATCCATGATAATACAGTGTAAAGAAGATGGAGCCAGGCTCTTCTGAATGGTGCCTACTGGCAAGATAAAAGGCAGCAGGTACAATTTAAACCATGTGAAATTCCATGTAAGACACAGTGCTTTTCTCTTTTTTTCTTTTTTCTTTCTTTTTTTTTTTTTCCCATGAGAGTGGTCAGACATTGGCACAGGCTACTCAGAGGGATTGCGGAATTTCCCTCCTTGGAGCCAGTCCAGGGCAACCTGCTGTAGCTGAACCTGTTTGAGTAGGGAATATTGAACTACATCAACACAGGAAGTCTCTCTCAACCAAAACTTCTGTGATTCTATCACTCAGATTTAACCTCCAAGTGTAAGGTCCTGCACCTGGGTAGGCACAATGCCAAGCACAAATACAGGCTGGGTGGGGAATGGCTGAGAGCAGCCCTGAGGAAAAGGACCTTGGTGTCTGGGGTGATGAAAAGCTCAAGATGAGGCTGCAGTGTGAGTGCAGCCCAGACAGCAACTG
>VWZE01022108.1:249150-262260 GCA_013396675.1 Eubucco bourcierii | reverse complement strand
AGGTTGCCCAGGGAGGTTGTGGCTGCTCCCTCCCTGGAGGTGTTGAAGGCCAGGTTGGAGGAGGCCTTGAGTGAACTGTGCTAGTGGGAGGTGTGCCTGCCTATGGTAGGGAGTTGGAACTGGATGATCTTTGAGGTCCCTTCCAACTTTACCATTCTATGATTCTATGATTCTATGACTGTCAGGATTCTTTTCCCCAAACTTACCCTGAAGCCATCGTTTTTGGTAGCCAAAAAACCCTCAGTGAGGTGTCTTACTGGGTCATGACAAAGAACATGGCAGAAACTTGATGAGTAAGGTCTTCACTTGGGTTTTGAAGATATTCAGCAGTTCATTCAGGGATTCACAATCTGTTCACAAGTCAGTGTCAGTCTCTGTTGCTCATTTGTGATTCATGATCACCTGACACCATATATGCATCTAGTAAATACATGGTCTCTAGATTTTGAGTATTTTATTCAAACAGCATTTTGATTTAAATAATAAACTGCTCTACAGCAATCATGACATCCTGAAATACCAATTCATGCTAAATTAAGCAGAGGAAAGTGGCAACAGCTGACAACTGTCTCTTTTCAGAAGACTGGAGTTCTGTTTATTCTGCAGTGCCTATTTTCAGTTTGGAACTAGATGATCCTTGAGGTCCCTTCCAACCTTACCATTCTGTACCTCCCTATAACCCCCTTTAGATCCTGGAAGGCTACTCTAAGGTCTCCTGGAAGCCTTCTCTTCTCCAGGCTGCAGAGCCCCAACTCTCTCAGCCTGTCCTCACAGCAGAGCTGCTGCAGCCCTCTCAGCATCTTGGTGGCCTCCTCTGGACCCACTCTAACAGCTCCATGTCCTTCCTGTGCTGGGGGCTCCAGAACTGTACACAGGACTGCAGGTGGGGTCTGACAAGAGCAGATCTGGATCTGGATCTTGTATCCAGAGCCAGTATACACGTGAGGAGGCAAATACACATGCTAAATGGAAGTTCTGTTTTAAGTAGAAATGGGGCAAGGAAAAGGAAGGGAAGAAAGTCACCATGTTTGCATCTGTAGCTCTGTAAAGATGGATTTTCCATTACTGGTAAACCATCAAACGTGTTGAACTGAGCTGACATGGTGTCAGGTGCATGGTGTCAGGACTGGTGTGGATCTGTCTGGGCACAGTTTCAGATTGCTCTAATGACAGCCAAGTGTCAAAGTGACTATTGCCTCGTCTTTGTGTGATTGGAAGCCCTGAGCACACCGCGAACGGTAAAGGTCTGTCGAACATGGGGCAGCACTGCCTCACAAATAGCAGCCACTGATGTTAATCGAGGCTGGTGGAGGCAATGTTCAGGCCTCATCAGGGAACCAGTGAGAAGGAGGCAGAGTGTGATAAGAAAGCATATAAATAGAGCTCCAAGTATACCACAGGAGAGAAAAGGAAGAAACTCCCTCAGCTATGAATATCTTACTCCCAGCAAGGATCTCAGGTTGCCCACAACTTGTGCAGCTCCCCCTCTTTCTATTTCTGTAAGACTGTAACTGTAAGCCCTAGGAACAAGGGAAATACTGGATGAACAAACACAGCAAATGGAATGAGTAGATTCTAGAAGAGTTTGGTTAATAGCTGTTAATGGGTTTTGTTGCATTAATTGCATAATTAATCTGGCTGTTTAAACATTAATTCAACTAACAATAAAAGATTTTCTTTTTACATATAGTGGCTTCTCTTTTGCCCATTAGAAGATTTTGAATATAATACTGTGTTCCATTTTTGTGACTTTCAGCAAAGGAAAGGGGACAGTAGTATAGTAAATAGTCACAGGACAACCATCTGGGAGAAACTCAATAAAACCCTAAGAGAGGCCATCTGAAATGCCCAGACAAATCAGAGGATTTCTGCTTCTTGTATGGCTATGCCTGGTGCATTCTGCTGGATCTGAGAGATAGTAGGCTCAGAAGAGTCCACAATCATGTGTTTAATCCTTTGCTAAGTACTTTAATCCCTTTGATGTGCAAAATGCCAATGTGTCTACCACTGTTTTCTCCTCTGGGAGGTAAATGGTTATTCACCTAAGCTCTGTCACTGTGGTGCTCAGAGTAGAACAGAAGCATTTGCCCAAGGACAAGCTCTTCTGAATGTTTAACAGGACAGAAGAAAACCACCAAAAAACCCACAGAGGCAACTTCCAGGCAACCACTTAAAACACCAGGAAAGTCTGAGCATTGACAAGAGGTGCATAGGGTTGGAAGCAATAGGTTGGATGAGGGTTGAATTAGTCTCCATCCTACTCAGGCACTGCCTTTTTACTGAGATAGATTGTCCACAGTTACTGTGTGGGCCAGGAACTGTGCTGTGCAAGCCAGTGAAGCCAGTGCAGCTCTCTGAGGAGGAAAGCCTGAGGGACTTGGGTCTTTTTAGTCTGGAGAAGAGCAGATTGAGGAGGGAAGCTCATCAATGCTGATCAGTACTTGAAAGGTGGGTGTCAGGAGCGTGAGACCAGTGACGGGACAAGGGTAATGTGCACAAACTGGAACATAAGAGGTTTTATTTAAACATAGATTGTATAGCTCTATGTCTTCCTATTCACATACTTCTCTGCAGTAAGAAACAGCTGTGACTCCTAGAGATCACTGTGAGAAGTTTCTTAGAATCATAGAATCATAGAATCATAGAATGGTAAGGTTGGAAGGGACCTCAAGGATCATCTAGTTCCAACCCCCTGCCATAGGCAGGGACACCTCCCACTAGTACAGGTTACTCAAGGCCTCATCCAATCTGGCCTTGAACACATCCAGGGAGGGAGCATCCACAACCTCCCTGGGCAACCTGGGCATCAGAAAGCACACCTAAAACCTTAAAACTGTCACCTTGTTAAAGACAACCTTGTTGCAGCATATGTAGTGTGGTACAGTGGAAACAAAACCACTTTTAAAAGGAAGCAATAGGTTTCCAGTTCCACTATGATATTCACCATGGGTCTTAGAGGAGCTGTGAAATGCTTACAAACTCCCCATAACCTGTCCTAGTGGGAGGTGTCCCTGCCTATGGCAGGGGGTTGGAACTAGATGATCTTTGAGGTCCCTTCCAACCTTACCATTCTATGATTCTATGACAGGTTCTGGCAGTGAAATCTTCAGAGCAGCTTAGGTTAAATGTCTTGGCTAAATTAAATATTTTAAAACAGAATCTCTTTTAAACAGGAATCTGAAAGTGTGTTTTCTAGTTGTCACAAGCCTGCTTTACCAGGCTAGATTGTCACCTTGGAAACTGAGGCAAGCAATGTAATCCTGTAGCATCACCCAGCATCAGCAGCCACTTCAGGGCATGAAGACAACACAGTAAGGGGCAGTTAATTGAAACCCCTGAAGGAGCAACAATCACAAAGTGCAGTGGTGTACATCAAATCTGAAAATACCTAACTGTGCCTAGTTCTAGCAGGATTCACACAAAGCTCTCTCTGATATCCATTTGAAGGTTGCTTCATGAGGAGTCAGCTCCTGTTTCTTTGTTTTCATGACATAGATATGACCTTAACCACAAACCCTGCTGTTGAAGGAGGATGGAAAGTCATGCCATTTGACAATGGGTCAAAGTATTTATAATTATAGAATAGCTTGGCTTGGAAGGGACTTTTAAAGGTCATATAGTCCATTCCCTCTTCAGTGAGCTGGGACATCTTTGAGAAGGTCACATTGCTCAGAGCCTCACACAACCTTGCCTTGAATATTCCCAGGGATGAGGCACCTGCCACCTCTCTGGACAACCTGTGCCTTGAATGTTCCCAGGGAGGAGGCACCTACCTCCTCTCTGGACAACCTGTGCCTTGAATGTTCCCAGGGAGGAGGCACCTACCTCCTCTCTAGACAACCTGTGCCTTGAATGTTCCCAGGGAGGAGGCACCTACCACCTCTCTAGACAACCTGTGCCTGTATTTCAGCACCTCATTGTAAAAACTTTCATCCTTATATCTAGTCTGAATCTACTCTCTCTTAGTATAAAACCAATGCCTCTTGTCTTATCACAACAGGCCCTGATTAAAAAAAAAAAAAAGAAAAATGCCTTGCTCATTTATAAGCCCACATATTGAAATGCTACCCCAGAGCCTTATCTATTCCAGGCTGAATAACCCAACTCTCTCAGCCTTTCCTCATAGGAGGGGTTTTTCAGCCCACTGGCCACTTTTGTGTCCATCCTCAGTATATGCTGAACCAAAACCATGTCTCTCCTGTGCTGAAGACTCCACAGCTGAATGCACTACTCCAGGTAGGATCTCACCAGAGCAGAGTAGACAACCTGCTGGCCATGCTACATGGGATGCATCTAAGGGTATAGTTGGCCTGTGTCCAGCTTTTCATTCTCCAGTGCTCCCAAGTCTGTGGGGTTGTTCTCAAGCCCTTCAGACTACAGCCTGTACTTGTACTAAAGATTGGCTCTACTCTAGTGCTGAACCTTGTATTTGGCCTGGTTAAACCTTGTAAGGTTCACTTGGCCAAACTTCTCCAGCTTGTCAAAGTCTCTCTGGATGGTATCTTGTCACTCAGTTGTGTTACCCAAGTCACTCTTGTTGGTCATGTCTGCAGATTTGTGGAGGGTCCACCACTATGGTGTTGATGAAAATATTACACAGCATTGGTCCTATTGTGAACAGTTAGGGACATAGAGTCATAGAATGGTAAGGTTGGAAGGGACCTCAAAGATCATCCAGTTCCAGGCCCCTGCCATAGGCAGGGACTCCTCCCACTAGTACAGCTCACTCAAGGCCTCCTCCAACCTGACCTTGAACACCTCCAGGGAGGGAGCAGCTACAACCTCCCTGGGCAACCTGTGCCAGTGTCTCACCACCCTCACTGTAAAGAACTTCCTCCTAACATCCACTTTCAATCTCCCCTCTGCCAGTTCAAACCCATTGCCCCTTGTCCTGGCATTACAAGATCTTGTCAATAGTCCCTCCCCAACCTTCCTGTAGCCCCCTTCAGATACTGGAAGGCTACTCTAAGGTCTCCCTGAGGCCTTCTCTTCTCCAGGCTGCAGAACCCCAACTCTTTCAGCCTGTCCTCACAGCAGAGCTGCTGCAGCCCTCTCAGCATCTTGGTGGCCTCCTCTGGACCCACTCCAACACTTCCATGTCCTTCCTGTGCTGGGTGCTCCGGAACTGCACACAGGACTCCAGGTGGGTCTGAGGAGAGCAGAGCAAAGGGGCACAATCCCCTCCCTTGCCCTGCTGCCCACACTGCTCTTGCTGCAGCCCAGCACTCAGTTGCTGTCTGGGCTGCACTCACACTGCAGCCTCATCTTGAGCTTTTCATCACCCCAGACACCAAGGTCCTTTTCCTCAGGGCTGCTCTCAGCCATTCCCCACCCAGCCTGGATTTGTGTACCATCTTGTTACTGATCTCCACCTGGACGTTTAGCCTTTGGCCACTACCCTCAGCATGTGACCATCCAACCATCCATCAAATCTGTTTCTCCCCATGTAGAGAGGAATGTTGTGGGAAATGTCAAAGGCTGTACAAGTGTCCTGATGATATAAGAACTGTTCTGTTGCTTCATAGCTGCTACTGCTTGGCATTAAATATTTTGTTGGCAGCAGAACTGCTGTCAGATAGAGAGCCTGCACAAAGAGCAGAACTATTGATTCAGAACAGCCTCTCAAGCTTAAATGTGCAAACTATGAAATGAATTCACATTTACTGAGAAAAATGAATCAATAGGTGTAGAAAGGTGCTGGCATTGCTAAAGAAAAGACATCTTCTTTTTTTTTTCTCCTGTTGCTCAAAGTAAAACCCTGAAGTAAACTGCTGCAAGGTCTCTTAGACATCAGGTTTCTTTAACATTTCAATGTTTTGGTTATTGTTTTTTTCCTGAAGCATTGGTACATTAAAGGCATTGCACTGATCTGTGCATGCAGCTGAGCTTTCATCTGAAAGCAAACATCAGACAGCTCCAGTGTTTACATGAGCTGTCAGTTGTGTGCAACAAAGTTTTATGATGCTGTGTTTGCACAGATCCTGCTGGCATAGATGGATTTGAATGCTGCTGTGCATTTCTGTCCCTTTTCAAGACTGAGTTAAGGTAGTGACAGGCAGCTTTGGAGTACTGGCAGAGACACTCCCAGTACTTTATGCTCTGAGCCAGGGCAGGTGACTGGAGTTGGCTTACAGGTGTATCCCAGACCATGAGCATCACATTCAGTATAAACAGGGATGTTTGCTGAGAGGGGAACTTCTTGCTTGTGCCTCTAATGCCCTTCCTCCTCTTTCTTATACTATTTCTGTGGACTGCATTCCCATTTAGTATGATTCTTGTGCCTTATCTGTGCTGACTATAATTTATATACTTCATGTAGGCATCAAGGCTTTGAGGAGACCTTAGAATAACCTTCCAGTGTCTGAAGGGAGCCTACAGGAAGGCTGGGGAGGGACTATTGACAAGGTCTTGTAATGACAGGACAAGGGGCAATGGGTTTGAAGTGGCAGAGGGGAGGTTGAAAGTGGATGTTAGGAGGAAGTTGTTTGCAGGGAGGGTGGTGAGACACTGGCACAGGTTGCCCAGGGAGGTTGTGGAGCACAGAATCACTCAACGTGATCAAAGATTAAAGATCACATTGAGTGATTCTGTGCTCCACAACCTCCCTGGAGGTGTTCAAGCCCAGGTTTGATGAGACCTTGAGTGAGCTGTACTAGTGGGAGGTGTCCCTGCCTATGGCAGGGGGTTGGAACTAGATGATCCTTGAGGTCACTCCCAACCTTAGCATTCTATGATTCTATGATTTGTATCAGTTTTGTTGTTGCATTAAATTCATTTTTATTTCACCCTGTGGCTCATCTTTTCCATATCCTCCTTTGCTGAAGAGGGGTTGCTGGGTGATAGAGAAACTGCAATAGTTTAGCCCCAGACACTTCAAAAGGAGATGGGATGATGAACCTTCTAGCTGTCAAAATGATTTGTGGAAAGTGGATAGTGCCTCAGTTTGAGGTGAAGAATGAGGAGAACCTCTCGGCTCTCCCCAGCAATATTTTTCAAATTCTTGTTCCTACCAGCCAGCATCACTAAATAACAGAGCATTTTAGACCTGTGGGTAAGGTGGCTGCCATAGTAACTGCAGCCAGTGAGGAAGTGTTTCTGTATTTTTTAATGAACCTTTTACTTGCCTCTAGATCCCTGACTGTTCATGAGGGGTGTTCATCTTAGGATTTTCACTCGGGGTCCTTCAGAGCTCTCGGCTGTGTGTACAGCAAAATATGATGTGACCAATAAGGGCAGGAGTGGTGTAAATTGGGTACTGTCTGACATGCTGTCACTGTGTCTAAGAATCATAGAATCATGGAATGGTAAGGTTGGAAGGGACCTCAAAGCTCATCTAGTTCCAGCCTCCTGCCATAGACAGGAACACCTCTCACTAGTACAGGTCACTCAAGGCCTCGAAGAAGTGACACTGTATCCTGTCCTGGCTGGTGCTTTATAACTGTCCTGTGGATCTTGGTACAGGAGACAGAGTGTAGCATTAGATTTTCTTTTTGCTGCTCAGACAAAGCATAGAATCATGAAATGATTTGGGTTGGAAGGGGCCTCCAAAGGCCATCAAGTCCAATCTCCCTACAGTAAGCAGGGTCATCCTCCCTTACATCAGGTTGCTCTTCTCCAGGGATGGGACCTCAACTACCTCCATGGGCAACCTGTTGCTGTATTCCACCACCCTCATGATAAAGAACTTGTCCTAACATCCCACCTAAGTCTGTTCTTTAATTTCAAACCATTGGTCCTCGTCCTGTCACTGCAGGCCTTTGTAAACTGTCCCTCTGCAGTCTTCTAGTAGGCTCCCTTCAGGTACTAGAAGGCTGCTGTTAGGTATCCCTGGAGCCTTCTCTTCTCCAGGCTGAACAACCTCAGCTCCCACAGCCCGTGTTCATAGCAGAAGTGCTCCAGCCCCCCCATTCACCCTCATGCCACTCCTCTGGATCCACTCCATCAGGTCCATGTTGTTCCTGCACTGAGGGCTCCAGAGCTGGTTGCAGTACTCCAGGTGAGGTCTCAATAGAGCAAAGTGGCAGAATCACCTCCCTCCATCTGCTGGCCATGCATCTTTTGATGCAGCCCAGGCTATGATTCCCCTTCTGGGCTGCAAGTGCACAATATTGACTCATGTCCATCTTCTCATCCCCCAGAACTCCCAGATCCTATCACCTCATTCCCCAGCCTATATTGATAATGAGGTCAGTGTTTTAGCAAACACTGAAGCCTTCAAGACTGCATTCTGGGAAGATTTTAGGGCATTATTCACTGTAGGCCAAAGCTCTGTGATATTCAGCATGGTTTTGTTTGGCTGAAAGTGCTGCCTGAGCAGCATGGTAGAGTCCTGTGATACAGAAGATGCACCTATTTGCATGCACATGACCTGCTTTCCTTTGATTTGTCTTCCTCTCCCTCCTGTCTGATTCTGCAAGCATGAGGGAATTTTTTAGCAAGATCCACATGCATCTGTTTAGCTATGCATTTTTTTTCCTCTTAGTTAGCATCTCTGAGAGTCTGTAATTACACTTCTGGGCAAAACATGCTGTCATGATAACTTCTGCCTAGAATCTGCTGCTTAGTGTTGGGTCTTTTTTTTTGTGGATTTACACGCAAGGTTAAGTTAGTGCCTGATGGAATGGATGGCACATTAGGGCAAATTCCTTCCTCAGGAAGAAATTGTGGAAGTCTTTCAACTCAGCTCCTAAGAAATCTGAAGGTGCACAAGTCTGTGTGGCCTGATGAGATCCACCCACGGGTCCTGAGGGAACAGGCAGTTGAAGTTGCCAAACCACTGTGCATCACATTTGAAAGGTGATGGCAGAGTGGTGAAGTTCCTGCTGACTGGAGAAGGGCAAACATAACACCCATCTGCAAGGAGGGAAAAAAGGGTGACCCTGGGAACTACAGAGCAGTCAGCCTCACCTCTGTGCCTGGCAAGATCATGGAGCAGATCCTGCTGAGAGCTCTGCTAAGGCAAATGGAAAACAAAGCAGAGGTGATTGGTGGGAACCAGCAATGGCTGCACCAAGGGCAGATCTTGCCTGACAAATTTGGTGGCTTTTTATGATGAAGTCACAGCAACAGTGGACAAGGGAAGGGCAACTGATGGCATCTACCTGGACCTGAGTAAGGCATTTGACTCTGTCCCACGTGACATCCTGGGCACCAAACTGGAAAAACATGGACTGGATGTGTGGAGCACTGCTGGGTGAGGAATTGGCTGGATGGTGGCACACAGAGAGTGGTGATCTTTGAGGTCCCTTCCAACCTTACCATTCTATGATTCTATAAAACTGACCAGCTCCTGGAAATAATATAGGAGGGATATTCCTGCATGTGACATAAAGTGAGGGCTGCAAATTTCCATGCTTTTTCTGGTAACTTTTCTTTTTTTTTTTTTTTTTTTTTANTTTTTTTTTTTTTTTTTTTTTTTTTTTTTTTTTAGGCCAATGGGTCTTTTGTTCAGACTGGGTTAATGATCTTCAAATGATTAGCGTAGCAATATGGAGGAGGACAGGCTTGGCAGATACTGAAGTGTTCATGCAAATTACTCAGCTGTGGCCGCTTGAGAGGGAAATTGATGGTGCTGGGATCATTTCAAAGAGCATAACCCAGAAGATTAATCTAGTGGAATGTATTCCAGAGCAGCACAGTTGCTGAGAGAACGTTAATCTAGTAAAGAATGCCTTGGTAATGTCGGAAGGGACCTCAAGGATCATCTAGTTCCAAGCCCCTGCCACAGGCAGGGACACGTCCCACTAGCACAGCTCACTCAAGGCCTCCTCCAACCTGCCCTTGAACAACTCCAGGGAGGGAGCAGCACAACCTCCCTGAGCAACCTGTGCCAGTGTCCCAGCACTGACCCCTGAGGGACACCACTTGGCACTGGTCTCCAGGTGGACATTGTGCCCTTGATCACTACTCTCTGTGTGCCACCATCCAGCCAATTCCTTAGCCAGAAGGTAGCTAATGGGAAAATAATCCTTAAGAGTGGAAAGATGCTGCAGCCTTAACAGATAATTTTCACACAAAGAGATGTAAATTAGAGTGGCACTTGAAGCAACTTTGCTAGTGAAGTTTTTGCTTCCAAGAAAATGTGGAAGAATTACAGATCTGTGCTGCCTCAAATCATGTCCATTGTTCAGTTGTAGTTAACTGAAGTTTGTGATCAAGGATCATCTAGTTCCAACCCCCTGTCATAGGCAGGGACACCTCCCACTAGTACAGCTCACTCAAGGCCTCATCCATTATACCTGTTGTAGGTCTTAATATGATTCATTTACCTTTTCTTTTTTTTTTTTTCTCTGAAATTTATAAAAAAAATCATTACAGAAGATAGTTTGGATGCATAAACTCAAGTTGTTTGCTTAAAGTGTAAGCAGGGATTGACTTAGTCTCTTTGTACTACTGGAATTCACATGGGACATTCTGACTGCATTCTCAAAAGCATCCTTCTTTGGTGACACAGATGGGATAGCTTTTTGCAATGATTTATTTCATATTCATTTATGGAAGGGTATAAACTAAAAAAAATTTAAAATAAAATGCCATTTGAGTTTATTTTAAAGCATATTTCCAACTGATGCTTCACTTAATTTATAGTTTTAATGACAGACATAGTGACATGGTAAGATAGATATAGTTTTAATCAGCTAGAGGAATTGTGTTCTATGCTGACCACAAGGAACATTTAACAGTCTTCTCTCATCCCAGTCCTGCTGCTAAACAAGCCCAGAAAATATCAGTACACAAAGACCCCACACCTCAGCTTTATTCTTTCATGGACAAAACACCTGAACAAAATAAACTAAAATTATTTCATTCTGGAGGGACAGATGAATATCCAACTACTTCTCAGCAAGTTGCCTCCTTGTAGAAATTCAGACAAATCCATCTCTAGACATATCCATCTTTAGATAAGCTCAAATAATTCCTTTCAACCCCATCTAATCTTCAAATCAAGAGGATTCTTAAAACTCTTCTCTGAAAAGCAAAGGCTTTAGTTTAGATGTAGAATTTCCATGTATTATTTGCAGAGTGCAGTGTAAATATTTATGCAAAGGCTTTTCCTCCTAAATTCTCCTGTTTTGATAGACACTGAAGAAATATTTGGATTAAAAAGGCCAAGCTGTAATAAAAATAAGATATTAAGATATACAGTGTTGTTTTGTAAGGAATGGTGAAGCTTGGCACCTCTGAAGTTCAGGCATATGATCATAGGATCATAGAATCACAGAATGTTAAGGTTGGAAGGGACCTCAAGAATCATCCAGTTCCAACCCCCTGCCATAGGCAGGGACACCTCCCACTAGCACAGCTCACACAAGACCTCCTCCAACCTGGCCTTCAACACCTCCAGGGAGGGAGCAGCCACAACCTCCCTAGGCAACCTGTGCCACCCTCACTGGAAAGAAATTCTTCCTAAGATCTAGTTTAAATCTTCCCCTCTGACAGTTGAAACCCATTACTCCTCATCCTGTCATTGCAAACCCTTGTCAATAGTCCCTCCCCAGCCTTCCTGTAGTCCCCTTCAGATACTGGAAGGCTACTCTAAGGTTTCCTCAAAACCTTCTCTTCTCCAGGCTGCAGAACTCCAACTCTTGTAGCCTGTCATCATAGGAGAGCTTCTGCAGCCCTCTAAGCATCTTGGTAGCCCTTGTTACATGTTTAAAAGTTATTTGGATGTGATGCTGGGGAATATGGTTTAGGGTGAACCTTGTAGAGTAGGGCTGTTGGTTGGGCTTAGTGATCCTGAGGGTCTTTTGCAACGTGTCTGCTTCTGTGATTCTGTGATGCATTTCAGGGCTGACAGAAATGTGACCGAGTTACACCTGCTAGAGAAAAGCTGTGACCAATCTAATACATACACTTACTTTAATACATGAAGAAATGGAGCACCCTGGCAAAAGAGGGGGGAAAAAAAAATAAATCATTACAGAATGTAATTAAGCACATCATGGCATTGAGACCTTCACACTTCACCTCATTTTCCCTCTGATTTGATTATCATTCTATGAGGATATTTTCTGCAGTATTACTCGCTGTTAAGTGTCCCATTTTAGAAATGTCAAAACACTAAGTGATTGCCTCAAGGAAAATGTTCTTCTACTCTCTAACTTCCAAGTCTGTGACACAATGGAAGCAAACTATTGAATGTACATGCAGTTCTTGGGTTTGTCATCTTGGATTTATGTGGTTCAGTGAAATTAAAAGATTTAGGTTTGGGGTTTTTTTTTGGATAAAAATAACTCGAGTAGACATCTCTTTAAAATAAAATAAAAATAGTTTTAAACTGAGAAAGATTGAACAGTTTTACCTTTACCTTGAAGGTGTTCAAGGCCAGGCTGGATGAGACCTTGAGTGAGCTGTGCTAGTGGGAAGTGTCCCTGCCTATGGCAGGGGGTGGGAACTGGATGATCTTTGAGGTCCCTTCCAACCTTACCATTCTATGATTCTATGATTACAAAACTTCATTGTTTGAATTCTGGGTATTTGGAGCAATTTAAATAGTTTATTTTTTATATAATGCAACTTGACTTCAATTAAAAAAAAAAAACAAAACAAACAAAAACCACCTAAAAAAACCTCCAAAACAATAAGAAAAATAAAACAATTTTAAAACCCCCAAACAAATAAAAGTACTATTTCTAAAATGAGTAATGATACTATTAAGAAAACTGAGCTGTATATGCCATTTGGACATGACCATTGATCATGGACAGAGGAATCAGTGCACCCTCAGCAAGTGTGCAGCTGGCACCAAGCTGTGTGGCACAGTCGACTTGCTAGAGGGCAGGGATCCATCCAGAGGGACCTGGACAGGCTGCAGAGCTGTGCCCAGACCAACCTCAGGACATTCAACAAGGCCAAGTGTAAGGTCCTGCACCTGGGTAGGCACAATCCCAAGCACAACTCCAGGCTGGGTGGGGAATGGCTGAGAGCAGCCCTGAGGAACAGGCCCTGGGGGTGTGGGGTGATGAAAAGCTCAAGCTGAGGCTGCAGTGTGAGTGCAGCCCAGACAGCAACTGTGTGCTGGGCTGCAGCAAGAGCAGTGTGGGCAGCAGGGCAAGGGAGGGGATTGTGCCCCTTTGCTCTGCTCTCCTCAGACCCCACCTGGAGTCCTGT
>VWZE01022108.1:219180-229899 GCA_013396675.1 Eubucco bourcierii | reverse complement strand
TTGGCCTGGGCACAGCTCTGCAGCCTGTGCAGGTCCCTCTGGATGGATCCCTGCCCTCTAGCAAGTCGACTGTGCCACACAGCTTGGTGCCATCTGCACACTTGCTGAGGGTGCACTGATTCCTCTGTCCATGGCACTGACAAAGATGTCAAACAGCACTGGTGCCAGCACTGACCCCTGAGCGACACCACTTGGCACTGGTCCCCAGGTGGACATTGTGCCCTTGATCACCACTCTCTGTGTGCCACCATCCAGCCAGTTCCTTACCCAGCAGTGCTCCACCCATCCAGTCCATGTTTTTCCAGTTAGGTGACCAGGATGCCATGTGGGACAGAGTCAAATGCCTTACTCAGGTCCAGGCAGATGCCGTCAGTTGCCCTTCCCTTGTCCACTGTCACTGTGACTTCATCATACAAAGCCACCATATTTGTCAGGCAAGATCTGCCCTCGGTGCAGCCATTGCTGGCTACCACCAATCACTTCTGCTTTGATTTCCATTTGCCTTAGCAGTGCTTTCAGAAGCCTACCTGTAGCCTTCTCTTCTCCAGGCTGGACAGCCTTTTGTAACAAGTCTTTGGAGCACAGATTTTTTTCCATTCTTTGCATTGCCTATTTTTCCCTTAAATTTGACATGGAAGTACAGTGTGGAAAATGTTTAGAGGCTGAAGCGTTAGTGCAAAAGGTCTGAGAGCCATTGGTGTTAAGTGTCACAGTGTGGTTCATTCACACTGCTGCACATGAATGGATTCTTATTTGGGAAGGTTCTGAAATGTGCTTCAGCTTTTTCTATGCATAAGCCAAGACAATTTGCCAGTTTGCCGACTGCATGTGAGGAGTAAACCCAGAGTAAAATCATAACATTGATGATTTCAGTTCAGTTGGAATATAAAAGCTGTTAAACAGATGGATCTGTATTTCTTGCTTTCTTAATAGTCATTCATTGTTGTCCTGAATTATGTGATTCTGTTATTCTCAGACTAGCACCTTTTATTTTACTGCTTTAAAGTTGGCTTCCAGAACGTGTTTAATATTTCATGGCTTTTCAGTTATTTAAGGAGTATGTTTTTGTTTCTCTGCAATAACTTTTATGAATGTGCATGCAAAAGCTTGCCAGAAATACCTCTTGGAGTCATTATGTATTGTTTGCATAGAATTTATTTCATTTGGAAAAGAACTCTAAGATTAAGGTTGGAGGAGGCCTTGAGTGACCTGTACTAGTGGGAGGTGTCCCTGCCTATGGCAGGGGGTTGGAACTAGATGAGCTTTGAGGTCCCTTCCAACCTTACCATTCTATGATTCTATACTCATCATGTCCAGCCATTCATCTAACACCACCATGGCCATGAAACCATGTCCCTAAGTGCCATGTATGCAGATCTCTTGAACACCTCCAGGAATAATATTTCTACCATCTCCCTGGCCAGCCTTTTCCAGTGCCTGACAACTCCATTTTAATCCTGAAATGTCATCTAAACTTCCCCTGGTGCAACTTGAGGTCATTTCCTCCCAGTCTAGCATTTGATACTCAGGGGATGAGCCCCACACCCACCTCACTCCTCAGCCTCCTCTTCTCCAGGAGAAGTGAACCCTTTTTGAAGTGAACCCTGTTTGTCCTTACCCATGGCCATATTTATAGTTACTCTCACTTTTGTCTTTCCCATCCCAGAGATTTGGGAGTGCTTGGAGTTAGCAACAAATCTTACATTAATTTCATTGAGTGAGCTGTACTAGTGGGAGGTGTCCCTGCCTATGGCAGGGGGTTGGAACCAGATGAACTTTGAGGTCCCTTCCAACCTTACCATTCTATGATTCTGTGATTCATTAGGAAGTACTGAAACATATTTGGCAAAACTTGCCTTCATAAAATTTTGAATCACCGTCCAGATCCAAATATTCAATTATCTCCCTCACTGAAAAGGGACCTTTATTTTGGCAGTCATAGTCCAAGTTTCATCACCCAATAGAAAAATATCAGTGAAAAAAAGTCTTGTGATCCAGAAATAACACAGGGAAGTTCTCAGTTTATGAATTTTATTTTGATTGCAGTTTACCAAAACATCAGCTTGCATTTCAGTTAGTTGTTAGTTGCCACTTCCTGCAGCTTTGGTAAGCACAGAAATAGAAAATGTGAATGTTTTTCCTTAACTCCCATTTGTGTTAGAGTGACTTAGGTTGGAAGGGACCTCAGAGATCATCTACTTCACCCTCCTCACCGTGGGCAGGAACACCTCATCCGAACTGGCCTTGAACAACCCCCAGGGAGGAGGCATCCACAACCTCCCTGGGCAACCGATTCCAGAGTCCCACTAATGAAGACCTTATTCCTAAAATCCAACCTAAATTTACTCTCCTTCAGCTTAAAATCATTCCCCCTTGTCTTGTTGCTAGACATCTCTCTCCAGTCTTCCTGTAGGATCTCTTCAGGAACTGGAGGGCAGCTTTAAGATCCTTCCAGAGTCTTCTCTAGGCTGAAGAAACACAACTCTGTCAGCCTATCCTCATAGCAGAGGTGTTCCAGCCCTTGGATCATCTTTGTGGCCCTGCTCTGGACTCAATCCAACAGCTCTGTGTACTTAGAATCACAGAATCATAGAATCATAGAATGGTAAGGTTGGAAGGGACCTCAAGGATCATCTAGTTCCAACCCCTTGCCATAGGCAGGGACACCTCCCACTAGTACAGCTCACTCAAGGCCTCCTCCAACCTGGCCTTGAACACCTCTGGTGAGGGAGCAGCCACAACCTCCCTGGACAACTTGTACCAGTGCCTCACTGTAAAGAACTTCCTCCTAACATCCAGTCTAAATCTTCCCTCTGCCAGTTCAAACCCATTGCCCCTTGTCCTGTCATTGCAAGACCTTGTCAATAGTCCCTCCCCAGCCTTCCTGGAGGCCACCTACAGATCCTGGAAGGCTACTCTAAGGTCTTCTGGAAGGCTTCACCAGGCTGCAGAGCCCCAACTCTCTCAGCCTGTCCTCATAGCAGAGCTGCTGCAGCCCTCTCAGCATCTTCATGGCCTCGTCTGGACCCACTCCAACACTTCCATGCCCTTCCTGTGTTGCGCGCTCCAGACCCGCACACAGGACTCCAGATGAAGTCTGAGGAGAGCAGAGCAAAGGGGCACAATCCCCTCCCTCTCCCTGCTGCCCACACTGCTCTTGCTGCAGCCCAGCACTCAGTTGCTGTCTGGGCTGCACTCACACTGCAGCCTCATCTTGAGCTTTTCATCACCCCAGACCCCCAGGTCCTTTTGCTCAGGGCTGCTCTCAGCCATTCCCCACCCAGTCTGGAGTTGTGCTTGGCATTGTGCCTACCCAGGTGCAGGACCTTACACTTGGCCTTGTTGAATGTCATGAGGTTGGCCTGGGCACAGCTCTGCAGCCTGTCCAGGTCCCTCTGGAGTGATGAAACTTTTGATGAGAATACTTGAAGATCCATCTAAAAAAGCCTTTGACCTATACGTGATTATTCTGAACTTTATGGAGAACAGAAAATGTCCCATAAGACTAAAGAAGCAGCAGCAGCATGATTTATAGCTGTGATTCCTCCAGTGAGATCTCAGTATTTTCATTACTGACATTGACAAAGAGGGTACAGGTGTGGAACTGAAGCTGAAAGAAGACTACGAAGGATTAAATACCCTAAAGTGCAGGGTTGGAATTCCTAATGCAGCTACAAATGGGATGATATCTAAACCCAACAAGATAAATCCAGTAAAGACAAGGACAAAACTCTACTTTCAGTAAGTAGAAATATAACAAATACATGAAAAAGAAAATTGCTGGGCATCAGTAAGGTAGGAAAAATCCAAAGGTTATAGTGCATCCTGAATTCTATATAGATTAGCAGTGGGTTGTGGTTTCAAAGGAGGCAAATCTAACTTTGCTAAATGAACAGGCTAAATAGTCTCCTTGTAAAAGAGGCTATTATCTCATCTCCATTCACTGCTATTAAGATCTCAGCTAGAATTTTGTGTCCCTCTTTTGAGCACATCTGCTTCAAGAAAGATACAGAACAGGGAGAGATACTGCAGTTGTGAATAACAAAAATGGCTGATGGAAAAGAAAAAAATAATAATAATAATAATAATAATTAGGTTTGATTGCTTAAAAGTAGAGAAGATTGTCAGAAGACATAAAACCTGTCATCCAATATGTGGAAGAGCATTCTAGAGGAATCCAGTTTATTGCCATAGGGAATGGTACATTTTCTGATTTGAATATTAGGAAAACAAAATTCATCTGGCTACAAAGATGTTGTAATAAAAGGAAAACAGAGCTTGGAAGTCTATAAAGTGTCCTTACTTCTATATTTTAGCAATCATTTTTAAGGGTGTGTACATATCTATATATATGTGTATATGTGTATATATGGGTTCACACTGGCAGAGGGGAGATTTAGAATGGATGTTAGGAGGAGGTTTTTTGCAGTGAGGGTGGTGAGACACTGGAACAGGTTGCCCAGGGAGGTTGTGGAGCACAGAAGCACCCAACATGATCTTTGAGGAAGGGACCTCAAGGATCATCTAGTTCCAAACCCCTGCCATAGTCAGGGACACCTCCCACTAGTACAGCTCACTCAAGGTCTCCTCCATCCTGGCCTTGAACACCTCCAGGGAGGTTGTGGAGCACAGAATCAACCAACATGATCTTTGATTCTGTGCTCCACGACCTCCCTGGGCAACCTGTGCCAGTGTCTCACCACCCTCACTGCAAACAACTTCCTCCTAACATCCACTTTCAATCTCCCCTCTGACACTTCAAACCCATTGCCCCTTCTCCTGGCATTGCAAACCTTGTCAATAGTCCCTCCCCAGCCTTCCTGTAGCCCCTTTCAGATCCTGGAAGGCTACTCTAAGGTCTCCTGGAAGCCTACTCTAAGGTCTCCTGGAAGCCTACTCTAAGGTCTCCTGGAAGCCTTCTCTTCTCCACGCTGCAGAGCCCCAACTCTCTCAGCCTGTCCTCAGGGCAGAGCTGCTGCAGCCCTCTCAGCATCTTCATGCTCTCTCTCTTCCATGTCCTTCCTGTGCTAGGGGCTCCAGAACTGCACACAGTTTTGTATATGTATTCCTGTGTGTGAGATTTATTGCTTCAGTATATACAATGAGATGTTTATTTATGAGTTTATTTTCCCTTTTAGTTGGTAAAACCTGAAAAAAATTACTTCTGTGTGATGCTTATGTATATATATATATGTATAAGGAAAACATGAGGAACACTGTTGATGTCTGAGAGCTTTGCTTTGAGTTCTGAGAAGAAAATGGGGTGCTTGAGCAGGGTATTTTTTTTTACTTTTTGGTGATCTGGAGTTAGGTTAAAAAAAAATTAAAAATATTCCACAGGTTCCAGAGGAAGTCACAAAGGAGTTTTCTTCTCTTCCATTTACCTTGGATTTATCTTTCCATCCAGCTAGCTGGCAGGGTGGCTGTCACCCTTTCTTACTGGGTTTTGAAATGCTCACTTCACAGAGTAGGGTATTTATATGCAGTTAAACTGGAGCAGTAGCTGTAGAAAAGAACATCTGGTCCTCTTCAGAAGCAGTATTTTGCTCCAAATTGTATGTAATATCCAATAATGATTTCTGTCTAGTGAAAGCCTAAGTGAGCACTGATTAGGAACTGTGTATATTTTAGGTTAATTATGTCTTGTGGGCAGTGTAGCATATGCTTCGGTCTACAGAATGCTGAATTTAAGGCTACAGAAATTGCCTCTTAAGAGCAAATCAAAGTCACAGCAATGAAGTGGTCTTAATCCCATCTGCTGTCAAAAAAAACAAACCAAACACCAAAAAACCAAACATAAACCAACCAAAAATGTTGTTCTTTCTCAGGGCTAGCCACCATAATTTCTTGGTGTATTGTGTTACAATTCCCAGCTGTAATCAAGTGGTTTTTAGGTGATGTAACCATAGATACTTCTAAGTTTCTTCAACCTTGGTTAGCTCTTCAAATTAATGAGATTATCTGATATTGAGTGTTGTTAGATGAATTATTTCTTTTACTTCACTGTTCTCTATAACAGGCTACCCCAGTCACCTGCAGTCTAAGAGCCATTTTATTTAATTTATCCAATTTTCTCCTCCTATTTTTCCATGCAACTAAAGTACTACTCCCTGAAAACTTCCCATGGGAACATCAAACTTTGTGTCTGCATCGATTTTGGTGGAAAAATTTCAGATAAAGAATATTGGATAGCTAACTGGTAGCTGATAATTATGTGAACAAGTCAAGAGAGAGTATATTCATAGAATCACAGAGTTAACCAGGTTGGAAAAAACCTCTAAGATCATCGAGTACAACCTGTCACCTAATCCTTCTAGTTAACTAAACCATGGCACTAAGTGCCTCATCCAGCCTCCTTTTACACACCTCCAGGGACAGCAACTCCACCACCTCCCCGGGCAGCCCATTCCAATGCAAATCACTCCTGTTGTGAAGAACTTCTTCCTAACACCCAGCCTGAACCTGCCCTGGTGCTGCTTGTGGCTGTATCCTCTTGTTCTGTCCCTGGGTGCCTGGGAGAAGAGACCAACCCCAGCTGGCTACAACCTCCTTTCAGGTAGTTGTGGAGAGCAGTGAGGTCTGCCCTGAGCCTCCTCTTCTGCAGGCTGCACACCCCCAGCTCCCTCAGCCTCTCCTCACAGGGCTGTGCTCCAGGCCCCTCACCAGCCTTGCTGCCCTTCTCTGGGCACCTTCCAGCACCTCAACATCTCTCTTGAATGGAGGGGCCCAGAACTGGGCACAGCACTCAAGGTGTGGCCTGAGCAGGCTGAATACGGGGGCAAAATTACTTCCCTGGTCCTGCTGCCCACACTATTTCTAATACAGGCCAGGATGCTTTGGCCTTCTTCCCACCTGGGCACACTGCTAGATCATGTTCATTCAGCTCTCAACTAGCACCCACAGGTCTCAATCCCTCAATTGAAACCCCCAGTTTCAATCTCCCCTCTGCCACTTTAAACTCATTGCCCCTTATCCTGGCATTACAAGACCTTGTCAATAGTCCCTCCCCAGCCTTCCTGTAGCCCACTTCAGATACTGAAAGGCTACTCTAAGGTCTCCTGGAAGCCTTCTCCAGGCTGCAGAGCCCCAACTCTCTCAGCCTGTCCTCACAGCAGAGCTGCTGCAGCCCTCTGAGCATCTTTGTGGTCTCCTCTGGACCCACTCCAACACTTCCATGTCCTTCCTGTGCTGGGGGCTCCAGAACTGCACACAGGACTCCAGGTGGGGTCTGAGGAGAGCAGAGCCAAGGGGCACAATCCCCTCCCTTGCCCTGCTGCCCACACTGCTCTTGCTGCAGCCCAGCACACAGTTGCTGTCTGGGCTGCACTCACACTGCAGCCTCATCTTCAGCTTTTCATCACCCCAGACTCCAAGGTCCTTTTCCTCAGGGCTGCTCTGAGCCATTCCCCACCCAGCCTGCAGTTGTGCTTGGGATTGTGCCTACCCAGGTGCAGGACCTTACACTTGGCCTTGTTGAATGTCATGAGGTTGGCCTGGGCACAACTCTGCAGCCTGTCCAGGTCCCTCTGGATGGCTAGCAAGTATCTAGAACATATCAAACACTTGTTTGCCACTGATGACACAACATACTTTGAATTTGATTTTTATGCATCAAACATTTCTGTGTCATAGGATCTAGGAAATGAAGGAAAGGTTTAAAAAAAACCAAACAAAACAAACCATACATACAAATAAACAAACAATCATACAAACCAAACAAAAACCCAAAAACCAACCAAACAACAATAAAAAGCTTGTTAGGACAGGGATTTGTTAATCATGCCAGATGTGAGTAGTACCCCTGTGACATAGAACTGCAGAAGATAAGGTGCATGCAGAGCTTCCTGCATTTGCAAATTCCAGAATCTGCTTCAACCTGGATATAGAGATTAGACATTTTGTATGTCCTTAGGGCATCTTTTCAGATTTCCTGCAGGACACAAGCACTATTCTTTCTGAAGCTGTCATCAGGTGAAGGGAAGAAGCATTTACTGAACCATTATCAGATTAATATCCAGGAAAGGATCCCAGAGTTAAAAAAGTGAGACAATGCCAACTTTTCTTTTTTTTTTTTTCCCTTTGCTGCTTGGCATTAGCCTCATGTATTGTGCTCAAAATGAAAGTGCTTAGGTTAGAGCTTGTAATCACTAGAATGAAAGGCAAGACAGCGTTGATCTCATTAATGACTTGTAATCATATTAATGCCTTGTTTTGTTTAGGCAGCAGAATACATTTTCATAAACAGTCCTGCTTTATAAGGAATCCCTAAAGTCTCCAATTCTGCATAGGTTTCACTGAACTAGCAGCTCTCTCTGGATCTAGAGCCTTGCACACAACACAGAAGCCCTGATGCAGTCCTTTGTGGCAAAATCACCCTTTCTGCATGAAGACTGCTCCTAGGTATTGCAGATATATCTCAGCTAACACATGGTCTTGTAATGCTTGGTGGATGCTACTAGCCTGCAGGCACAGACTGAATACCTGAGCATCACAAACTACTGTCCATGGCAGATATTCCTGAATAATATAACCTCTAGAAGTTTCCACAGAGTGAGAGAACTTCTGATAATCATAGAATCATAGAGTGGTAAGGTTGGAAGGGACCTCAAGGATCATCTAGTTCCAACCCCTTGCCATAGGCAGGGACACCTCCCACTATTACAGCTCACTCAAGGCCTCCTCCAACCTGGCCTTCAACACCTCTGGGGAGGGAGCAGCCACAACCTCCCTGGGCAACCTGTGCCAGTGTCTCACCACCCTCACTGCAAACAACTTCCACCTAACATCCACTTTCAATCTCCCCTCTGCCAGTTCAAACCCATTGCCCTTTATCCTGGCATTACAAGACCTTGTCAATAGTCCCTCCCCAGCCTTCCTGTAGCCCCCTGCAGATACTGGAAGGCTACTCTAAGGTCTCCTGGAAGCCTTCTCTTCTCCAGGCTGCAGAGCCCCAACTCTCTCAGCCTGTCCTCACAGCAGAGCTGCTGCAGCCCGCTGAGCATCTTTGTGGTCTCCTCTGGACCCACTCCAACACTTCCATGTCCTTCCTGTGCTGGGGGCTCCAGAACTGCACACAGGACTGCAGGTGGGGTCTGAGGAGAGCAGAGCAAAGGGGCACAATCCCCTCCCTCTCCCTGCTGCCCACACTGCTCTTGCTGCAGCCCAGCACTCAGTTGCTGTCTGGGCTGCACTCACACTGCAATATTGTGGAACAGTGATCTGCATTTGGGAGGAACAAAGCACTTTCCTTGTGCAGAGGGAACCTCACAGCTGCCTGCCCTCTGAGCAGACATTGTTTTCTTTTGTTTGGGTTCTTTTTTTGTCTGGGTACAGTCCTGTTCCATTTAACCTGTAAAACTTGAGTTAAGAATCAGGAACATTTTCTCTTTAACAGTTTCCTGTGACCAGACTGAAAATCTGATTAGAAACCCCTTTACCATATTGGTGTTCCAGCCAGTTGTGGCTCACAAGAGCTATTAGAGACTTCCTCCTGCTAGTCTGAAAAGCCTTTACATAATGGTGTGGAAAACCTCTTTGTGAAGGGACACAAATACCTCTTCACAGGATTCTGAAAACAGGAACCTGCCTTTCTCATCTGTAGCTCAGCAGGGGCAAGCTCAACAATTACACTGATGACTAAAGTGCTGATAAAACATCACTACTTGCCCTAAGGAATTTTATAAATAGAGCCCTACAAGGCTGTCCCAGTCTCATATGTGGTAATCCTAGATATGCCACAATTTGGAGTGCTTGGTCAATGCCTATAAAGACAGACACCTTCATGTCAGGTAAGACTGAAAACCCAATGCCTCCTGTATTTGCCATTTCCCTGCTTTGCTACTCATAACTCAGAAAAGGCAGAATATCTGTACTTTGAAATGCTAACTGAGTCAAGAGCTGCATTACTGTTGGCAAGACATCTTGGGCATAGCCTTTTATTGCAGTTACTTGAGTCATTCCTGGCTAGATTTCCCAAGCCTCAGTAAATACACTGGATGCTGGTACATGCTCCTATTGCTGCCTATACTTTTACCCATCTGTTATCATGGCAGTGTTCCTACTTAGAGGTTGGTCAGACCATTATGCTAGATCACAGGTGCCAAGTGAATGTGGGCTTAGGCAGTTAAAAAAGCTCTGTCTGCTCTAAGATAGGCTTGCCACATTGATGCCACATGCTTCCTTACCTCATGACATCTGTTGATGGTGAAATGCCAAAAGAAACCCCTTTATACATAGAAAATGGACTTCTCTGTTGCTTCTGTAGGTTGACAAAGTTTGTTGCCAGTGCTCCTTGCTGTTGTTTTTGAAGCAGTTTTATGACCTAGAATGTCAGCTAGTAAATATTAGGACCAAAAAGTCTGTCTTGATCCTAAGTCACCTAGGCTTAGTATCTCTAATAAGTAAGCAGAGAGCTTGACAACTAAGTCATGCTGCAGTTGATGACAGTTTCATCACAGAACAGTGTTTTTGATGCAGCATGACATATTTTTTCTATTCTATTATTTAACTTGGCCAATTTGTGGTCAGTTTATTTAAACTAACTGTTTAGTGAAAGATTTAAATTATTTAGAAATATGTTCTAAGGTGTATTGAATTACATAGAATCATAGAATCATAGAATGGTAAGGTTGGAAGGGACCTCAAGGATCATCTAGTTCCAATCCCCTGCCATAGGCAGGGACACTTCTCACTGGTACAGGTCACTCAAGGCCTCCTCCA
>VWZE01022108.1:170504-195139 GCA_013396675.1 Eubucco bourcierii | reverse complement strand
CCTGGAGAAGAGAAGGCTTCCAGGAGACCTTAGAGTAGCCTTCCAGCATCTGAAGGGGGCTCCAGGAAGGCTGGGGAGTGACTATTGACAAGGTCTTGCAATGACAGGACAAGGGGCAATGGGTTTAAACTGGCAGAGGGGAGATTTAGACTGGATGTTAGAAGGAAGTTGTTTACAGTGAGGGTGGTGAGACACTGGCACAGGTTGCCCAGGGAGGTTGTGGCTAATAAAATTGTTTGCCAGTGTGGATGGCCATGCAAAGCATAGAATCATTGAACAATTTGGGTTGGGAAGGACCTCTAAAGGTCACAGTTAGATTCATATTAGTCATAGCTAGATTCTAGTTCACAGTTTGATTAAATTGAAAAAAAATATTGAGGAGATTCTTGTAGTGTTTTAATAGTTTTGAGTGACAAAATTTGCATTCAATATTTTATGGTTTGATAGAACTTTTCTTGGCATCATAATTTTTCATATGAGACATGAACTCATCCTTTAAAATAAGCCCTCATGTATTTAATTGCCTGGAGACATTAAGAGTTTGTATCTAAATGTATACACACACGTATGTATTTGTTTTTTTAGGAAAAGGAGGATGACAAATCAGACACATCAAGCTCTCATCAACAGAAAAGTCCACAAGGTTTGAGTGACACCGGGTATTCTTCTGATGGGATATCAAGTTCACTGGGTGAAATTCCAAGTCATATCCCCAGTGATGAAAAGGATTTGCTCAAAGAATCTATTAAAAAAGACACTGTCTCACAAGAAAGTCCACCAAGCCCCTCAGACCTAGCTAAACTGGAAAGTACTGTACTGTCCATTTTGGAAGCTCAGGCAAGTTCACTCTCTGATGAAAAATCTGGGAAAAGCAAAGAGCTTTACGAAGCCTATGGTGGACAGACAAAGGATCAACATAAAACAAAGCCTTTCCCGGTCACTCCAGAATCTTACAGTTCAGATGAGGAAGATTCAGAAAGTATTAAAAAAGATGAAGCAACCGTTGTAGAAGATGGCAAAGGAAGTACTTCCTCCCAGGCAGAACAGAAGGAAGCTGATGAAGGAGATAACCTATTGGCAAGAAGGCAACGGTATGATTCTGTGGAAGACAGCAGTGAGAGTGAAAACTCGCCTGTCCCAAGGAGAAAAAGAAGAACTAGTGTTGGTTCTTCAAGTAGTGATGAGTACAAACGAGATGACAGTCAGGGATCAGGTGATGAGGAAGACTTCATTAGAAAACAGATTATAGAGATGAGCGCTGATGAAGATGCCTCTGGTTCTGAAGATGATGAATTCATTAGAAATCAGCTCAAAGAGATCAGTGCAACTGAAAGCCAAAAGAAAGAAGAAGTCAAAAGCAAAGGCAAAGGAGCAGCTGGAAAACATCGAAGAATGGCACGGAAAAGTAGTGCAGGCTATGATGAGGATGCAGGGAGAAGACATTCATGGCATGACGACGACGATGAGACTTTTGATGAAAGCCCAGAGCCAAAATACAGGGAAAGTAAGAGTCAAGACAGTGAAGAACTTACAGTAACTGGAGGAGGAGGTCTTCGGCGTTTCAAAACAATAGAATTAAATAGCACAGTAACAAACAAATATTCTGACACGTCTGAACAACAGAAAGGTGGTTTGTATTTTGATGAGGAACCCGAGCTAGAAATGGAGAGTCTTACAGATTCACCAGAAGATAGATCTAGAGGAGAAGGGTCTTCTAGCTTACATGCTTCTAGTTTCACACCAGGTACGTCTCCTACTTCAGTGTCATCACTTGACGAAGATAGTGACAGCAGTCCTAGCCACAAAAAGCTAGGAGGGGAGAGCAAGCAACAGCGCAAAGCCAGGCATCGGTCACATGGTCCTCTGCTTCCAACTATTGAGGATTCTTCAGAAGAAGAAGAACTGCGGGAAGAGGAGGAGCTGCTCAAGGAGCAAGAGAAACAGCGTGAGTTAGAGCAGCAGCAAAGAAAAAGTTCTAGCAAAAAATCTAAAAAGGACAAGGATGAACTGAGAGCTCAGAGAAGAAGAGAACGGCCAAAGACTCCGCCAAGTAATCTTTCTCCCATCGAAGATGCATCTCCTACAGAAGAATTACGGCAGGCAGCAGAGATGGAGGAGCTGCACAGGTCTTCTTGTTCAGAATATTCGCCTAGTATCGAGTCAGATCCTGAAGGATTTGAAATCAGCCCGGAAAAAATAATAGAAGTACAAAAAGTTTACAAATTGCCTACTGCTGTCTCTCTGTACTCACCAACGGACGAACCAACAGGACTCCCAAAAGCAGACAGTGACCAAAAGACATTGAAAAGCGCCGAAGAGGTGTATGAGGAGATGATGCATAAGACCCAGAAGTCCAAGTCATTTCAAATTGCAAATGAAAAAGATGAAGTGTTTGAGAAAGAATCTCTATATGGTGGAATGCTAATAGAGGATTATATCTACGAGTCTTTAGTAGAGGACACTTACGATGGAACTATTGACAGTAATCTCATAATGAGACAAGAGGAGAGGAGCGAATATACACAACAGAGAGGAAAGGAGAAAAAAACAAGAGCTTCGGAGCAGATCTATGAAGAACCACAGAAAATTACTGATCTACAGAAAGACTACTATAGCGTTGAGACTTTGCATTCTATTGTGCCTCAAGAAGATATTGTTTCTAGTTCTTACATTATCCCAGAAAGTCATGAAATAATTGTATTAGACAGCACAGTAACTTCCACTACTGAGGAAAAGCATTTGTTAGATGCAGAAGCTGCTTATGAAGAGCTTATGAAAAAGCAAAGAATGCAGCTAACCCCCGGATCCAGTCCAACACAACCAACTTCAGGTTTCGCTCCCACATCTGACACAAAGGTATCTAGTACTGGAGAAATAGTAGATAGTACATCTTTAACATCAAGCACTACTTCAGCAGTCTCAGATGTATCACCTGTCAGTAGCACAGCACTTTCCATTCCAGATGTTAAAATCACACAGCATTTTACAGCAGAGGAAATTGAAGATGAATACTTAACAGATTATGCCAGAGAAATTCAAGAAATAATTTCTCATGAAACATCAATGTTGACATACTCTGAGACATCAGAAGGTGTCGCATCAGTTTTACCTTCTGATACAGCCTCCCTGACTTCATCTACATCTTCGGTTTGTACCACAGATAGTTCATCACCTATAGATAGTACGACCATGGGTTATGTAGATACAGCAGATGCTGTAAGTAAACTAGCAGATTCTGAAGGTGTTAAGATAACCCAAGTTCCCTTAACATCTACAAAAGAGTACTCTGAAGTGAGCATGCCTTACGAATCTATTGGTGAAGCCACTAAAAAGCCACATATAGCATCACATGTGGAAAGTGTGGATCGAACTGCAGTTATTTTGCCTGAAACTGCACCTTCAGTGGTGCCCACTACAGTTACAGTAGCCACAAAATATCCAACTGATAGCATTACCTTTGATACCTCCAAGGCAGAAAAGGAAGCTGCTAGAAAAGTGATAAGTACAGTAGAGGCTGGCCTTGTCAAAATTCAGCATGAGGAGACACAGAAAGAATTGAGTGTTGATATGACAAGGATTAATTTGACTAGTGTTACATCTGAGGCTGTGTCTATAGCTTCAGTGCCCAAGACAGAGCCTGCATTAGAAACATCTTCTGTACCTACTCCCAGCGTTGTAAGTAAGCCCAGTATGGTCTCTGTGCCTTCCTCAGCTCCCGCTGTAACATCCAAAGTATTCTCACTTTTTAGAAGCTCTTCTTTGGATTCTCCAGCACAGCCTTCTCCACCCCCCCCACCTCCTCCTCCCCCACCTCCTCCACCACCATTACCTCCCCCTATCTTACCCAAGCCAGCCATTTATCCCAAAAAGAAGTCACAGATTAAGACTCCAGCAGCAACAGCTCCCACAGTGGTACCTTCAGTCGCAAGTGTTCCAACACTTGAGTCCACCACTGTATTAAAGAACCATGTGATACCTAGCACAAAACCACACACCCCAACACCACCTCCCGTACCACCCAAACCCTCCTCCATTCCAGCAGGCCTTGTTTTCAGTCACAGGCCTGCTGAGGTAACTAAACCTCCAATTGCACCCAAACCAGCAATTCCTCCGCTCCCAATAACTGTTCATAAACCAGCAGAAACACAGCCCAAGCCAACAGGTTTGTCATTGACTTCGAGTATGACCCTGAATTTGGTCTCTGCAGCTGAATACAAAATAACATCTCCCACTTCCCCTTTGTCTCCACACTCTAACAAATCTTCACCGAGGCTGACAAAACCGTCACAGGAAACCTATGTTGTCATCACTTTGCCATCGGAGCCTGGAACTCCTACAGAAGCTATAACTAGTCAGGCTGTTACCAGCTGGCCTTTAGAAGCACCTTCTAAGGAACAGATTCTCCAGCCTGTGCAACCAATTTTTACTCCATCCATGAAAACTACAGAAATCCAAAGTATGGCAGATCAGAGTATGTATATTCCAGGTATTTTGCAAGCTGTTCCTATCACAACACAATCGACTTCAAAGTCAGAAGTAGTGACAACAGATGTCACCAAGACCACAGCATCTCTAGTTAAGGGCCCAGTGCCTGGTTTTGGTTTAGGTAGTGTAGCTATTACTATACCTCCAGAGCCACTACATATAGTAGATCAACCCAAGTATAGAGAGAATGGAAGATTCCATCCTTTGGGTGATGTGATAGATCTTCGCACTTTAACTAAGATGAATATTGAAATGAGAGATAGCTGCATGGATTTGTCTGCTGTTTCCATGGACGTGAGAAGGCAAATGCCAGCAAGCGACACGTGTGGGCGCCCAGTGAGTACTGTCCAGCCAGCTATAATAAATCTTAGTACTGCATGTGTTGCTGATTCTACTCTGTCTGTGGTCACTGAGACAGTGACCATAACGACCTGCACTGCCACTCTAAGCTACACTACCAGTACGGATAGCCTTGTGGATCTGGGACACGCGATGACAACACCGCTTCAGCTCACAACGTCAAAACATTTTGAGCCTGCACACAGAGTATCACACAGCCCAGCGTTCTCTGCAGGCAGAGATGAAGTGCCAATAAATTTATCCCTGGGTACTTCAGCACATGCAGTGACATGGGCTACTACAAAGCCTGTTACTGTGCCACCCGTTGGTGTTACAAACGGTTGGACTGATCTCTCCGCTTCTCAGGAGCCAGTGGAGAGCGGAGCGGTTGACCTTAGCACTACAAAATCCCACAGAACAGTGGTAACAATGGATGAAAGTGCTTCAGGTATCGTAACGACAGTAATAGAAGACGATGAAAAGCCTGTGGATCTCACTGCAGGGAGAAGAGCTGTCTGCTGTGATATGGTTTATAAATTGCCATTTGGTAGGAGCTGTACAGCACAGCAACCACCAACTACACTTCCTGAAGATCGCTTTGGTTACAGAGATGACCATTATCAGTATGATCGCTCGGGGTCATACGGCTACCGAGGAATGGGAGGTATGAAACCGTCTATGTCTGACACAAATTTATCAGAAGCTGGACTCTTTGCATACAAAAGCAAGAATAGCTTTGATTATCGAGTTGGGGCAACTGATGCGGCAGTAGATCTTACATCTGGAAGAGTTACTACAGGTCAGTATGAGACAGCAGCAGATCTTTCTTTGAAATATAATTTTGATGTTCTTCACCTCATTTCAGGATGATGATTTTTTTTATTATTTTTCCCTTCTTTCTTTTGTTTTGTTTTCTTTTGGACAGTGTGACAAATTATTCTGGATTACACGTGATTTTCATTTCTTCATTTTGCCTATGTGTTTTGCACAGAGGTACCTGCATGTGCCTGCATGCTCAGAAATGCTGTTTGCTTCACATCTAAAGTAGATCATTAACCTGAAGATTTGCATGCAATTGCCCCTTCCCATTTAATTCATCGAGATGGAATGACTTTCAGAATCCGCAAAGCAGCATTCTTTTGTGGGACTGGACTGTAACTTTGCCCTGTAATTGCAGGTGAGGTTATGGATTACTCAAGCAAGACTACTGGTCCTTATCCAGAGACTCGGCAGGTGATTTCTGGCATCGGGCTCAGTACACCACAGTATTCCCAAGCAAGAATGGTATCATCTCTGGGTTCCCAATTTGGTGTCGGAAGTGTTTTAAGATCATCCAATGGTGTTGTTTATTCTTCAGTAGCAACTCCAATTCCAAGCACATTTGCCATCACTACACAACCTGGCTCTATTTTCAGTACAAGTGTCAGAGATTTACCTGCTGTCCAAACCATTGACTCAGTGCCCTCTTTATCAACTTTGCAACAGACTCAACCACTGCCAAGATCATACAGCTTCCTGACAACAGCGGCAGCTGAAAAAGACAGTATGATTACTGCCATTGATATGGAGACAGGCTTACCACCTCTTACTATAGAAACTATTACTACTGAGCCAACCAGCTTGATACCTGCTTTAACTACAGCATCTGAAGTTTATACAGATGTAATTGAAGATGACGTTGCCCTTCTCATTGCCCCTGAGGAAGGCAAACAGCAGCAGCTTGATTTGGAGCGTGAGCTTCTGGAGCTTGAGAAAATTAAGCAGCAGCGTTTTGCAGAAGAGCTGGAATGGGAACGTCAGGAAATCCAAAGATTTAGGGAGCAAGAAAAGTTTATGGTGCAAAAGAAGCTTGAGGAGTTGCAATCCATGAAGCATCATCTCTTATTTCAGCAAGAGGAGGAACGGCAAGCTCAGTTTATGATGAGGCAAGAGACATTGGCCCAGCAGCAGTTGCAGCTCGAACAATTCCAACAGCTTCAGCAACAGCTCCACCAACAGTTAGAGGAGCAAAAAATTCGTCAAATATATCAGTATGGTTATGACCCGTCAGGAACTGGCTCGCCACAAACTACCACAGAACAAGCACTTTTGGAAGGACAATATGCAACCACAGAAAATGGCCAGTTCTGGCCTACTGATGATGCAACCACTACAGCTTCGGGAGTGCTAGGTATTGAAATTCCACAAAGCCAAACGTGGTATCCAGTTCAGTCTGATGGCATCACCCAATATATGCCCAGGTCTGGTATTCTAAGCTCTGTTTCAGAGATGTCTCTTAAGGATATCGATGTTAGAGAGGAGAAGCAATTGAAAAAGAGAAGCTCTATGCCAAAATTACGTGGTCCATACGAGGAGCTGGAGGAGACCCTGGAAGAAGAGCCTCGGTGCTTCAAAAAGATAGTGGACAGTGGTGTGCAAACCGATGATGAAGACGCAGCAGACAGAGGTTACACGAACAGGAGGCGGAGAAGTAAGAAGAGTGTTGATACAAGTGTTCAGACAGATGATGAAGATCAAGAGGAGTGGGATCTTTCTAGCAGATCAAGAAGGAAGCCTCGTGTGGGGAAATACAGTGAGAGTACCACTGATGCAGACAAAGCTAAACATTTCTCCAAAGTGTCTAGCATTGCAGTTCAGACGGTGGCAGAGATTTCAGTACAGACAGAACCCGTAGGAACAATAAGAACACCTTCGGTCAGGGCCCGATTGGATGCTAAGGTTGAAATCATAAAGCACATTTCCGCTCCTGAAAAGACATATAAAGGAGAAAGTTTGGGATGCCAAACAGAGACAGAGTCAGATTCCCAAAGTCCCCAATATCTGTCAGCTTCATCTCCTCAGAAAGATAAAAAACGCCCCACACCTTTAGAGATAGGATACTCATCCCACCTTCGTCCAGACTCCACGTTGCAGGTAGTCCCTTCCCCTCCCAAATCTCCCAAGGTTCTCTATTCACCCATTTCACCTCTTTCACCAAGCAAAGTTATAGAGTCAGCATTTGTACCCTATGAAAAACCCATCACTGATGACCTCAGCCCTCAGAAGATGCTGCATGCTGACATTGCCAAGGGTCCTCCATCAAGCCCAAAGGCGGCAAAGATGATGCAACGCTCTATGTCTGATCCTAAGCCCCTGAGTCCCACAGCAGAAGACAGTTCCAGAGCTCAGTTTCAGTACACTGAGGGTTTCATGGTAAGAAGTATTTGCTTTCTTTTTGCTTTCTTTAATATGCAGTTCTATCAATACAGTGTGATGGCTGCCACACTCATTTCCAAGAGCTGTGCGTGTAGTCTTTTTGAACACCTTGTTGTCAAGTCCAAAGCAATGGCTGCTGTTAGGTTATTTGTGTCACAGAGGAATCCATATTTCACTCTTACTCAGATTCAGGGGGGAAAAAAAAAAAAAGAAACAAAACCACAGCAAATTCTTGCTCAGAATTTGGAAGGTGCTTTTATGTTTTACGTGGCAACTAATTACCAATAGAGTGGTTGGTGACAGTTCTTTGGGAAATCTCAAAAGGCTCCGTTTCGAATTGTGCAACATCCATCTCTTGTAGCACATTTACCCTGAAATTACTGCATGTGCCTTCTGAGAGGCAGCTAACACCAGATTTATAATTACCTTAGCTGCCTGTCCTTTCTGACCTGTACAAAGATTCTCAGCCATTTATAATTCTCTGGGTGATCTTGTGTCCCAATGTGTACATCTTTTATCTCTCCCAGAGCAAAAGGTATCATATCACAAATCTTTTGTTTGGTTGGGTTTTTTGTTTGTTTGCTTTGGATAAGAAGTGTTATCAAGAGGTTCTGCAAATGTTGAGGGCTGTTTTTATGGGGTTAGAGGAGGCAATTTTACATAAGGCTGACATCATCATGATTTAATTTTTTTCATTTCTGCACTGTTCCAGTTCCTCGAGTAGTAAGACTGTTCATTTGAGAATCAGTCTGCTTATGAATAAGGGGAAGAAGGCTAAAAAGATTTCTTTATAATTTAACATGTTCTTGGCTGTCATTTTGTCTGAGCCCATTCTCTCTTGTCAGTTGTAGGGTCAATACCTTATTTGAGAAAAATCTGTGGAAGAGTTGACACTCAAGTCCTTCAGCAATTTTTATTTTTTATGTTCAGTTTTATCCATGAGTACATGAGGGATTAATACAGGCTGGATATAATAAAGAAGGCTTATTCTTTATGATTGATAATTTCTGATGACTTTCAAATGAACAATTACCTGATTCTAGCCTCCAAGGCTCCCACTTCACAAATTTGTGCATGTGTTAAATGTTTCCTATTCTTGGAAAACGGTGGTTGGAAGTTTGGAGGGGAAGCTGCAGGCATGGCATTGGCAGCATCGCAGCGGGATAGTGAGTAGCATGACTAAAGTTTCACTCAGAGAGTTTGGAACATGCATCTTGAAGAATGTGTCTCGTAAGTTAGAAAGTGTAGATGTTGGAGAACAGGTATAATATTGTAAAGTAACTGTCAGTGTAGTGAAACTATTCCTGAGGACAAATTATACAGATCACTAATTTCATGGATACATATATATTTGTTATGGAAGATAACATTCTTTAAATGGCTGATTATTTAAAAGCCTTTGCAGTAGTACACATACAGCCTTCATCAATGAGACATAGAAACACAGAGCTTGTACATCCTTGTTAATTTTGTAGTGACCTTTATACCATTTTGCCTTAAGCTCAATCAGTCATGAGCTATATTGTTGTTAGTAGCCTGCAGCCATCAAGCAGCCATCTCTCAGAGTACTCACAGGCTACAAAAACAAAGTGCATGTTTTTTATGGAATGTGAGGGGGAAGCAGAAAAGTGCAAGGGAAGGATAAAGCTTCCGTGGATATAGAATGGGCAGCACCATGCCATGAAGAAAGTTCTGTGAACCTCATGAACAGCACACCCACTTCTGGCTCTGATGTTAAGCATTCAATGTGTTATACACTCATGTCTGGTAGAGTTTTGTTAATAAAGGATCTAAGGTTCTCAGATACTCAGAGGAATCCAGTATCTGAAGGAGGCCTACAGGAAGGCTGGGGAGGGACTATTGACAAGGCCTTGCATTGACAGGACAAGGGGCAGTGGGTTTGAACTGGCAGAGGGAAGATTGAAAGTGGATGTTAGGAGGAAGTTCTTTACAGTGAGAGTGGTGAGACACTGGCACAGGTTGCCCAAGGAGGTTGTGGCTGCTCCCTCCCTGGAGGTGTTCAAGGCCAGGTTGGAGGAGGCCTTGAGTGAGTTGTACTAGTGGGAGGTGTCCCTGCCTCTGGCAGGGGGTTGGAACTAGATGATCCTTGAGGTCCCTTCCAACCTTACCATTCTGTGATTCTATGATTCTATGACTGAGGCGATTCAGTCAAGTCTCCATTTTAGAGCTGCTACTTTCCATATAATTTTATTGTTTAATGCAACTTTTATAGGAAGTTATTACTATGCTTTATCTAATCTAGTATAAGTGAAAGGCTGAAAAATAACCTGACACATAATCACATAATAATCAGTATCCAGATAGTATTGCTTTCAATGATGGCATGTTTAATTTTCAGGTAACAAGTTGTATGTTTACATTACTGCCTGTCATAGTCATTGTTTCTATAGGAACACTTGAATAGATAGAGGTGGTGGCTTGCTAGTAAAGCAAAGTAAAAATATTTCTTTCCAGTGTGTTTCCTTTAGTAGTTCTTCTGTGCTACACATTTCTATGAAATTCCCTAATAATCAAAAGTAGCTGTGTAAGGAAACATTGTGAGCTGTAGGTTATCCAAAAGGCGCTCATCTGGAATTGATGCTTTGCAAAGATAACTGATTTTCCTGGCTTGTGACCTTCATAGAACCATAGAATAGGTAAGCTTGGAATAATATGTAAGTAACTCAAATGAGGCATCTTTTTTTTTTCCATCTGTCAGATCTTCAAAACAGAAAGGGCTTACATAGGAATACTGCAAAATGAAATACTAGTAGTAGGAAATATTGAGAACAATATTTTTCATGAAGGTGTCTAGCAACAGGACAAGGGAGAATGGTTTGAAGCTGAGGGAGAGTAGGTTTAGGCTGGATCTCAAGAAGTTCTGTGGTGGGGGGGCTCTGGAAGAGGTTGCCCAGGGAGGTTGTGGATGCCTCCTCCCTGGAGGTGTTCAAGCCCGGGTTGGATGAGGCCTTGATCAGCTGAGTGTAGCTTGAGAGACATCTCTGCCTGTAGCAGGAAGGTTGGAGTAGAATCATAAAATCATAGAATGGTAATGTTGGAAGGGACCTCAAGGATCATCTAGTTCCAACCCCCTGCCATAGGCAGGGACACCTCCCTCTAGTACAGGTCACTCAAGGCCTCGTCCAATCTGACCTTCAACACCTCCAGGGAGGGAGCAGCCACAACCTCCCTGGGCAACCTGTGCCAGTGCCACATGAGCTCACAGTGGCAAGGATATCCATCAGTACTGACTGGTAGGCTCTTCCACAGTCCAGCATGGGTAGGATTCCACAGACTGCAAAGCCTTAGCAGTGTTTTCCATGAAGACACCAGGAAGTGTTAGTAGGATTTGGAAGTGAAGACTGACATTCATCCACTCACCAGCAGCAAAACTATTGTGAACATTTGTTTGGTTTAATAAAGGAACAGATTTACAGCAGTGCATCGCAGAATAAAGTCACCTGCCAGCCACAGTCAGCTTTGGCATTTGTACCCGTTCCATATGTGTGATCGAAGATGGAAATTGTCTTCCTTTTGCCTTTGGTTGCAAAATGCCTCCTCAGCTAAACCAAAGCAAATTGCAAAAGATCTTGCACATGAACTGTCAACACATAGAGCATCTACAGCTAGGCAGTGCGTAAAGACTCAGCAGAAGAATTTGTATTAGAGAAACTAATGCAAAGACACATCTGTCAACAGCCTGTCAGCTTCAGGGAAGAAGCTGTACGTTTAAACTTCAACACCTAGAACAAATTCTATCAATCTGTTTATTAGGAGAGTTAACAGAAACATTTCTCCCTCTCTTTTTAATTTTTTTTTTTCAATTTAATGTGAGCTCTTGCAGTTATAAGGCAAATATAATTGAAACCTGTGTACTATAGTAAACAAGATAATGATTTCAAGCAAAATTCCAAAAGGTTATTTTTTCTTTGTAAAAGAAATTCAGCACTTACCTGTTTGTGTTGATTTTAAAAGTGCAAAGTTCTTTAAATGGCATAAATTTGAAAGTAAGAGGAAAAAAGGCACATTGATCTTCTAGAATTTTCTAAACTTTTCAGCTTTAAGACTGAAGGTTAGGAGTTCACTCATTTGGTCTGTCCTTTACTGTGTCAGGCATAGTATTCATCAGGGCACTGAAGAGGAAAAAGAGGGTAGAGTTTCTACTAGAATTAATTCTTCCATATATCATATCCATCACATTTTGCTTGTTTATTCAGTTCTAAACTGATTACCAGGCTTGTATTACAACAAGAAATGTTCTCCTTGGCCAATGAATACAGATAAAGAGTAAGGATAATTACTTGGTTTTGGCTTGGGTATCTCAGTTTCTTTACCTTCCTCAGAAGCAGAGAGCAGGTATTTGCTTAGTGTCATGCCAGAATCTCAGGGAAAAGATTTTAGCTATTTTTAGAGCACAGAACATTGGTGTTTCCCTTGGTTTCTTGTTATCTGGGCCTTATTCCAGCTAAAAGGGGTTGGTGCTTTGCTCTCATAGTTGCTGTAAGCTATTCAGAAGTATTTTGTAGTCTGAGAAGTAGGTCATATGTTTGTAACAACAAAAGGCTTAATTCAGCGATTTTAGTTTTCCATTTTAATCCTGTGAAGTGGTCCAGGAAAAAAAAAAAAAAAAAAGAGTACAATTTGCATTTCTGTAAAAGATACCTTTCAGTAACATGTAAGGAACAAGTAAGGTGTTGATTTTTCTGTTGCTTTCAAGTGATGTCGGTGAGCTGTGGTTCAATGGAACTCTTCTAGTGACAACGATTGACAACCAGTCCTTAATTTTGGCCATGTGTCTGCCAGTCTAAAATAATAGTCTTTAAGTGGCTTGATTTGCATGATTCACAAGGTTTGCATGCAGGTTTTGAACTGCATACCTGGCTCTGCCTGGTATGTGTCACCACACTCAGCAATAGGCTCAGTCACTAGGCCTGATTATGAACACAGGTTCCCGCGTCCCTGAATAGAGTCCCCTGCAGTTGCCCATAAGAATAGTTCATTGCTGAGGATATAGAGATCTTATAATTGAAATTTAATTCAGGCCAACAATTCAAAGGTGTAGATGGACCTTCCATGTTCCTTTTGTACTTGAGTTTCAAGTCACATACTTCTCTGTGCATTACAAACAAATTATCTGGAAACTGAGTTGAAATGAGTATCTCAGAAACAATCCTAAACAAACTTATCCCTATGTAAATACTAAAATAGGACTTACTTGTCTTCACCTTCAACTATGTGGCTTTTACAGTATCACAGTATCACCAAGGTTGGAAGAGACCTCAAAGCTCATCAAGTCCATCCCATCACCACAGACCTCAAGACCAGACCATGGCACCAAGTGCCATGTCCAAACCCACCATGAACACCTCCAGGGATGGTGACTCCACCACCTCCCTGGGCAGCCCATTCCAGTAGTTCTTCTCTCAGTCAAGAACTTTCTCCTCACCTCCAGCCTAAATTTCCCCTGGTGCAGCTTGAGACTGTGTCCTCTTGTTCTGGTGCTGCTTGCCTGAGAGAAGAAAGCAACCTCCCCCTGGCTACAACCACCCTTCAGGTAGCTGTAGACAGCAAGAAGGTCTCCCCTGAGCCTCCTCTTCTCCAGGCTAACCAATCCCAGCTCCCTCAGCCTCTCTCCATAGGGCTGTGCTCCAGGCCTCTCCCCAGCCTCGTTGCCCTTCTCTGGACACACTCAAGCACCTCAATGTCCTTCTTAAATGAGAGGCCCAGAACTGGACACAGGACTCAAGGTGTGGTCTAAGCAGTGCAGAGTCCAGGGGGAGAATGACCTCCCTGCTCCTGCTGGCCACACTATTGCTGGCTAGATTTTAGCTAGATTTAAGATTACTCTTCCCATTGACGGTCTAAATTATTTATAATTTAGAGTCCTATTAACATTTGGAGCTACTGCTTTCTGAGCTTTGGAATAACATGTAAGTAACTCAAATGAGGCATCTTTTTTTCCATCTGTCAGATCTTCAAAACAGAAAGGGCTTACATAGGAATAGTGCAAAATGAAATACAAGTAATAGGAAATACTGAGAACAATATTTTTCATGAAGGTGTCTAGCAATAAGACAAGGGAGAATGGTGTGAAGCTGGGGGAGAGTAGGTTTAGGCTGGATCTCAAGAAGTTCTGTGGTGGTGGGGCTCTGGAAGAGGTTGCCCAGGGAGGTTGTGGATGCCTCCTCCTTGGAGGTGTTCAAGCCCGGGTTGGATGAGGCCTTGAGCAGCTGAGTCTAACTTGAGAGGCATCTCTGCCTGTAGCAGGAAGGTTGGAGTAGAATCATAGAATCATAGAATCATAAAATGGTAAGGTTGGAAGGGACCTCAAGGGTCATCTAGTTCCAACCCCCTGCCATAGGCAGGGACACCTCCCACTAGTACAGCTCACTCAAGGCCTCCTCCAACCTGACCTTGAACACCTCCAGGGAGGGAGCAGATCATGGAAGGCTACTCCAAGGTCTCTCCGAAGCCTTCTCCTCTCCAGGCTGCAAAACCCCAACTCTCTCAGCCTGTTCTCAGAGCAAAGCTGCTGCAGCCCTCTGAGCATCTTTGTGGCCTCCTCTGAACCCACTCCAACACTTCCATATCCTTCCTGTGCTGGGGGCTCCAGAACTGCACACAGGACTCCAGAGTAGATCATCTCTGAGATCCTTTCCAACCTAAGCCATTCTATGATGGTTGTATGATGCTTTATCACTCCAGCACAATGTTATTTGTTGATAAATTAAGATTTTTGCAATTACTGTTTTTTTTAATGGATGTTTGTTTTTATCTGCCAGCTGAAAGTAAATATCTTAGGTCAAACTGATCACTATCAAAGCAGCAAGTGAGTCAAACAAAGGTTTGTTATGGGCTCGACTTTAATAATTCAGTTGCTATTTAGAGTGTGGAGAAAGCACTCATGTAGCATTTGGAGATCAATGTAGGAAACAGAATTACTTTGAAAAGCAGAACTGCAGTTCAGAGCAATGTTCCAAAAGCACATTCAGTAAAGATACAGGCACTACAGGTACAAGAGAACAACAACAATAACAAAAAAGCAAAAATATAGTTGTTTAGGCAATAGCAGAACTGAAAATGTTCAGGTGTAGTAGCAAAAGCTCAGACTTAGTATGACTTAAGAATATAAAGTGCTTGCAAGGAAGGGTTGAGGAGACTGAACAAATTCAAAGTAGAGCAAAAAAGAAAGATCACAAGGTTTAGACAAGACATTGTTTGAGAGGCTAAAGGTTCTGGCTGTATTGATCTAGAGAGAAGTCCATAGCTGGACAGGATAAAAGTCTTTGATGTTTACATTGCTAACCATTCTTTATGTCCAATGGAGGCATAGAATGAATATTTTGTAAACAGAAACAAAACCCTTATAACTGGAGTAGTACAAATGCCTTAGAATCAACATATTTTAGTGAAACTGTGTTATATCTGACTATTTGGAATATTATAAAAGGGTAGATGGCCTGCATGACTGATTTCTCTTCCAAACCCCCCTCTCCTCTGCTCTTTTGAGACCCCACCTGAACTACTGTGTTCAGTTCTGGTGCCCATAGGGACATGGAGCTGCTGGAGCTGCTCTAGAGGAGGACCACAAAGATATCAGAGAGCTGCAGCACCTCCACTATGGGCACAGGCTGTCAGAGTTAGGGCTGTTAAGCCTGGAGAAGAGAAGGGTCGGGGGAGATCTTATAGTGGCCTTCCAGTACCTGAAAAGGGCCTGCAATAAAGCTGGGAAGGGACTTTTTACAAGGGCTTGTACTGATAGGAAGAGAAGGAATGGATTGAAGTTTGAGGAGGGTGGATTTAGACACAACATTAGGAGGAAATTCTTTACAGTGGGGGTGGTGAGATGCTAGAACAGCTTGCCCAGGGCGGTGTTTAAGACTGAATGAGGCTGTCTAGTGGAAGGTGTCCCTGCCCATTGCAGGGGGTTTGGAACTACATCATCTTCAGAGTCCCTTACAATCTAAACCATTCTATGAACCTATGAATCATTAAAACCAGTGGATTATTTGCTTTTAAGGCAAATGGTTGCTGACATGTGGGTGTCGTAGTGCAGACAAAAGTCTTATTTACAGAACAAAGTTGGCTTTCTTGACACCCAGTTCAGATTTTCAGAAACTATCCTGTCAACATTTCTCAGATCTGACCTGGAGAGAGTTGGTTTTTTTTCCTGTTTGCTCATCTTCTCACCTCAGTTTCTCCAAGTAATTTCCAGGTTTGTTACCAAGGAGTTGAACAAAATAGTAAATTTTTTCAGACACTCAAAAAGGTCATTTACCTCCTACAATATTTAGCTTAGGGTGTGAGATCCGTAATGGGTAATGATATTACTTAGAGTGTCTGCATTTGGAATGAAGACATGAGACAGGAATTAACCACAGCCAGTTTGCTCAGTGCCATGATGCCTAATTCAACCATTTAGGAACTCCAAATACAGGGGTAAGTCTGAAATGCTGCCACAGGATCTGGCTTAGACAGAACTGGTGCAGAGCCTGAAATTTTTGTCACCATATTCTTTCTCTGCTTCCCTGTGAGCCTACAGAAGCTCCCCTTTTGGCTCTCCTCCTCCAGAACTTCTTGCATTTTGTACAGAATGAATTCAGGTCCCAGATCAATTTCTCTTTGCATTCTCCATCTGCCTGTGTCTTCCCCCTTATCTCCTTGCTGAACCCTACTTCTGGTACCCAGTCTCTCTCTCCAACGTCTCTCACCCAGTCTGAGTGGTTTGTATCAATATTCAGTTTTTATTATCTCACCTTATGTACTTTGCAAGCTGTTTGCTAATGCCAAATCCAGCTCAAGCATCAAGTGTGCTGGTACTCTTACACTATCAGGCAAGAATTTTCCCTGGAGTTTGATCATAAATGCCAAAGGGGCAAAATGGGCTAGCATTAACTAGAAGTAAAGACAGGGTTTGAAATTAAATAACTAGTACAGAGGAAGGGCTGAAGGAGGATTAAGAGCTGGGGATTTCCTGAGTGTGTGTGAGACAAGAAGTTTAACAATCCTGATTTCTCTAAATCTGAATAGCTGCTTGATGTAGACAGTCAGCAGTTGTCAGAGATTAAAAGATAGTAAGAAATGGGTTTGGATGTGGTGAATCCAACATCTGGACAGATGGGCAGAGTCCAAGGGGATGGAGCTCAATAAATCCAAGTGCCAGGTGCTGCACTTTGGCCACAACAACCCCATGCAGAGCTACAGGCTGGGGTGGGAGTGGCTGGAGAGCAGCCAAANCTTGAGTGTGTCCAGAGAAGGGCAACGAGGCTGGGGAGAGGCCTGGAGCACAGCCCTATGGAGAGAGGCTGAGGGAGCTGGGATTGGTTAGCCTGGAGAAGAGGAGGCTCAGGGGAGACCTTCTTGCTGTCCACAACTACCTGAAGGGTGCTTGTAGCCAGGAGGAGGTTGCTTTCTTCTCTCAGGCAAGCAGCACCAGACCAAGAGGACACAGTCTCAAGCTGTGCCAGGGGACGTTTAGGCTGGAGGTGAGGAGAAAGTTCTTGCCTGAGAGAGTCATTGACTGCTGGAATGGGCTGCCCAGGGAGGTGGTGGAGTCACCGTCCCTGGAGGTGTTCAAGGCGAGTTTGGACGTGGCACTTGGTGCCATGGTCTGGTCTTGAGGTCTGTGGTGATGGGTTGGGTTTGGTGATCTTTGAGGTCTCTTCTAACCTTGGTGGTGATACTGTGAATCACAGAGCTACCCTTCTAAATTTTAAGCCTACTATAGGGAGAATTCATTTATTTTCAGCTGCTGGATAGCATTAATAAAACACAGTAATACAAGCCTCAGGAAATCATAAGGTGTTTTGAAAGTAATATTTACTTCATAAGCTTGTGGAGCAAATTTTCTGTGGCCTCTTTCATTGCTGTGTTTTTGCTCTATCTCTAGGATGTAAGTGGGTAGTAGTCTAATACAATTAATGTTTTTGTCTAAGTTCAAGTTGGAACAAATTAGTCTCTTTTTTAGACATTTAGCTGCCTGGGTTAATCACTTGCATTAAGGTGATACTTCTTTTATGATTCCTAAGTCATAACCCACAGCAGAAATACCATGGCCTTCTAGGAAAAATGGAAGCAGATCAGTGAGTTTGTCCTTTGCTCATTTGATCAGTGGTGTAGTAGTGTAGAGAGATTTATAGGAATGTCTCCAGATATTTCTTTAGGCAATAAAAGTCATTCCTTTGACAGCAGCAGTGTAGGCTCCTCTGAGTCCTTATGTTCTTACAGCCTGTATGAACATTGCTTGTCTGAGAGAACTGGAGCCTTAGCAGAGGAACACATTTTTGTCTCTTTTTGCCATTTCTTCATCTTTTGGCCCAAGAGCTCACCAAAGAAAGCAAAAACTGTTGACAATGTTAAGAAATAATATTTTTTTTTAATTTATATGCATACAAATGTATTAAAATATATGTGCAAAAAAAGCAAACTGCTTTTCTAGTCAGTGTTTTGCAAACATAGAATCATAGAATGGTAAGGTTGGAAGGGACCTCAAGAGTCATCTAGTTGCAAGCCTCTGCCATAGACAGGGACACCTCCTGCTAGTACAGCTCACTCAAGGCCTCCTCCAACCTGGCCTTCAACATCTCCAGGGAGGGAGCAGCAACCTCCCTGGGCAACCTGTGCCAGTGTCTCACCACCCTCACTGCAAACAACTTCCTCCTAACATCCAGTCTAAATCTCCCCTCTACCACTTCAAACCCATTGCCCCTTGTCCTGGCATTGCAAGCCCTTGTCAATAGTCCCTCCCCAGCCTTCCTGGAGGCCCCATCAGATACTGGAAGGCTACTATAAGGTCTCATGGAGGAATTCTTCTCTTTTCCAAGCTGCAGACCTCCAACTCAGCCTGTCCTCATAGCAGAGCTGCTGCAGACCTCTGAGCATCTTAGTGCCCTCCTCTGGACCCACTCCAACAAATCAGTGTCCCTCATGACATGAAGGACATGACTACCAGTATCTTTCATCTCAGCAACACTGCAGTTATGGAACTTTTTTGCCCACAATGAAGCTTTTATTTGGTAAAAATAAATACTGCAGTCCATGCTCTTTCACACTTTCCACAGGATCTTGGCAATAAATCCATCAGGATGTTCGTGCCTGTGTTATGTTTTGCAAAGATTAACTACCTAAACTCCTCAGCTGTCACTGCGACAGAATAGGATCACCAATAAATTAAATTGGAAAGGTTATGTGGAAGTCATGTAATCCACTTGCACCTCACAGCTGAGCTAACTGCAGGGCTCATTTCAGTGTTAGATGAGATGAAGACAGACCTTGTCCAGAAGAATGGAGTGCAGCCTCAGCACGTTTGTAGACGGCACCAAGCTGTGTGGCACAGTCGACTTGCTAGAGAGCAGGGATCCATCCAGAGGGACCTGGACAGACTGCAGAGCTGTGCCCAGGCCAACCTCAGGACATTCAACAAGGCCAAGTGTAAGGTCCTACAATCCCAAGCACAACTCCAGGCTGGGTGGGGAAAGGCTGAGAGCAGCCTTGAGGAAAAGGCCCTGGGGGTCTGGGTTGATGAAAAACTCAAGATGAGGCTGCAGTATGAGTGCAGCCCAGACAGCAACTGAGTGCTGGGCTGCAGCAAGAGCAGTGTGGGCAGCAGGGAGAGGGAGGGGATTGTGCCCCTTTGCTCTGCTCTCCTCACACTTCACCTGGAGTCCTGTGTGCAGTTCTGGAGCACCCAGCACAGGAAGGACATGGAAGTGTTGGAGTGGGTCCAGAGGAGGCCACAAAGATGCTGTGAGAGCTGCAGCAGCTCTGCTGTGAGGACAGGCTGAGAGAGTTTGGGCTCTGCAGCCTNGAGGCCTTGAGTGAGCTGTACTAGTGGGAGGTGTCCCTGCCTATGACAGGAGGTTGGAACTAGATGATCCTTGAGGTCCCTTCCAACCTTACCATTCTGTGATTCTAAGTACAAGTGATGGAGCATTGCCAAAGCACTTCGAAATTACAGCATCGTCTCCAATTTAAGTTGGCTGTCATCAGTAGCTTTCTAATTTCCAATTTCTTTGACTATGAGTTTTAGAATCTTCATTTTGGAAACTTTCCCTCTATTTTGGAGGAATTACTCCAGTTTTAATAATCTTAAAGCAAATATCTATATTGAAGTAGCTGTAAATTTTCTTGCAGTAGAATAACTCTGAAACGAGGATGGTTTTGATTGGTATTTCTACTTTGTTTTACAAATCCTGTGATGATTGTTGAGGTGTGTGAATCTTGGTCTTGATGAACTGTTCATGGTTTTTTTTCATTCCTATTTATTACTCTTTGCTTACAGTATGTTTAAGCAAATAATTTTGCTTGTGGATCACAGAATGATAGAATGGTTTAGGTCGGAAGTGATCTCAGAGATCATCTACTCCAACCTTCCTGCCATGGGCAGGGATGCCTCTGAACTAGGCTCAGCTGCTCAAGGCCTCATCTAACCTGGGCTTGAATGCCTCCAGGGAGGAACAACAGAGGAATAGGGGAAAAAAATAAAGTGATAATTTCTCCACTTTGTCAGTGGAGTCAAAGTCAAAATGAGACCCTGGCAGCTGGCAAGCTCAAAAATTGTTCAGTGGCTCTCCTGTAATGCATTTTTTTTCCTATCCCAGTTTACAACAACAATAGCAACAAAACAACACCAACAAAACAAAACAGAAAAACAACAAAAAACCTCCACAAAACCACAAACAGAAAAAAAAAAAACCAACAAAAACCCCACCAAAACAAAACACAGGAATAGGGGAAAACATTCAAAGATCATTTTGTCCACTGTGTCAGTGGAGACAAAGTCAAAATGAGACCCTGGCAGCTGGCAAGCTCAAAAATTGTTCAGTGGCTCTCCTGTAATGCATTTTTTTTCCTATCCCAGTTTACAACAACAATAGCAACAAAACAACACCAACAAAACAAAACAGAAAAACAACAAAAAACCTCCACAAAACCACAAACAGAAAAAGAAAACCAAACCAAACCAAACAAACAAACAAACAAACAAAACACAGAAATAGGGGGAAAAATTTAAGTGATAATTTGTCCACTGTGTCAGTGGAGACAAAGTAAAAATGAGACCCTGGCAGCTGACAAGCTTAAAAATTGTTCAGTGGTTCTCCTGCATTACATTTTCTTTTTCTATCCCAGTTTACAACAACAGCAACAAAACAACAACAAGCAAAAACCAAACAAACAGAAACACCAAAACAAACAAACAAAACAAACAAAAAAACCCAACCCATAGCCAAACAAAACACAGGAGTAGAGGAAAAAATTCAGTGATAATTTGTCCACTGTGTCAGTGGAGACAAAGTAAAAATGAGACCCTGGCAGCTGACAAGCTTAAAAATTGTTCAGTGGTTCTCCTGCATTACATTTTCTTTTTCTATCCCAGTTTACAACAACAATAGCAACAACAACAACCAAAAACAAAACCAAAAACCAAGAAAAAAGCCCAAACAAATAAACAAAAAAGACAACCAAAGAAACATAACCAAACAAAACAAGGCATAGATTATTTTTTAGTCTACTTCTGATCCTACTGGAAATATATGTAGGGGGAAAAAAATAAAAGAAAGAGTTTCTGTTAATGAAGAAGAATTTCTAATGGCCTGCCCTCTTCTAGAAGTATTGACAATGTGGTCAGTAAAGTAAATGGCGGAAAGTGACAAAGCTCATCAGTTCCGTTTGCTTCAAAGCCCAGAATGGGTTCGATACATGGAATAGTGCTGAATGTACAAATTGACCTGGAGGTATTTATAGAACAGCTGAGTTTGTGGAAGTCTGATTTGCTTTTATCAGTCTCTTGTCATGTGGTTTGATGTGTTTGCTACCCATATCAATACATTGTGTTACTCAGACACTGGAACTGAGGAATAAATATAAGCTAACAAGGTGGAACAAGAAGGGTGTCCTCATGAAGCATAGAATTGGAAATAAAGTATGGTTTGACTTCGTGATACTGAACATTTGATAATTATATAATGGGGAAAAACATATAAATGCTTTAAAAATATAGACATATAAAGGCAGCCACAACCTCCCTGGGCAACCTGTGCCAGTGTCTCACCACCCTCACTGTAAAGAGTTTCCTTCTAACATCCACTTTCAGTCTCCCCTCTGCCAGTTCAAACCCATTGCCCCTTGTCCTGGCATTACAAGACCTTGTCAATAGTCCCTCCCCAGCCTTCCTGTATAGAGTATTCCTCACATATATGACCCAAGTGTTTAATCTGGTGCAGTGCTCTTGCAGTGTTTCTGAAGCCTATGTAGTGGTGAGGCTTCATGAGTGTAGCTGTTTCACTTTAATGGAACTGTGGAAAGCTCTGACCCAGATCTATGAGCATGTTAGAAAGTAATGGTATCACCTTTTCTCTCCTCTTTAAGTCTACAAACTGCTCCTGGTTTGCTTTTTGGAGGAGATTTTTATGGTTCCTCCTGATTTGGTCTTTATAGAATCATAGAATGATAGAATGCTAAGGTTGGAAGGGGCCTCAAGGATCATCTAGTTCCAACCCCCTGCCATAGGCAGGGACACCTCCCACTAGCACAGCTCACTCAAGGCCTCCTCCAACCTGGCCTGGAACACCTCCAGGGAGGGAGCAGCCACAACCTCCCTGGGCAACCTGTGCCAGTGTCTCACCACCCTCACTGCAAACAACTTCCTCCTAACATCCAGTCTAAATCTTCCTCTACCAGTTCAAACCCATTGCCCCTTGTCCTGGCATTGCAAGACTTTGTCAATAGTCCCTCCACAGCCTTCCCGGAGCCCCCTTCAGATACTGGAAGGCTACTCTAAAGTCTCCTGGAAGTCTTCTCTTCTCCAGGCTGCAGAGCCCCAACTCTCACTGCTTTAGTTTTAGTTGTTCTAAAATTTGAACAAAATCAAATTGTTCTTTTTGTGTTTTGTGGTATTGGGTTCCTCCTGGCTTGGTCTTTAGTTTTAGTGGTTCTAAAATTTGAACAAAATGAACATTGTCCTTTTTGTGTTTTGTGGTATTGGGTTCCTCTTCACTTGGCCTTTAGTTTTAGTTGTTCTAAAATTTGAAGAAAATCAACATTCTCCTTTTTGTGTTTTGTGGTATTGGGTTCCTCCTGGCTTGGTCTTTAGTTTTAGTGGTTCTAAAATTTGAACAAAATGAACATTGTCCTTTTTGTGTTTTGTGGTATTGGGTTCCTCTTCACTTGGCCTTTAGTTTTAGTTGTTCTAAAATTTGAAGAAAATCAACATTCTCCTTTTTGTGTTTTGTGGTATTGGGTTCCTCCTGGCTTGGTCTTTAGTTTTAGTGGTTCTAAAATTTGAACAAAATGAACATTGTCCTTTTTGTGTTTTGTGGTATTGGGTTCCTCCTGGCTTGGTCTTTAGTTTTAGTGGTTCTAAAATTTGAGCAAAATCAACATTGTTCTTTTTCTGTTACTTTGAGCTAAAATCTATTTGATATTGTATTCTATTTTCTAAGTCTTCCTAATCTTACATCTCTGAAATCATTATTATATTGCAGCATTGTATTTCTCTTTCATGCATATGGAATTTAAAAATGGTGTAAGAAAGAATTGATACTGTGGCAGAAACTCAGTCTGCATTAAAAATGTTGGCTGTGGTCAGATATCATTCAATGTTTTTTTCCAGAAATAGAGCAGAGAAGATAAAAATGGTTCATCATTTCTTCATTACTTAATGGTTATGTGTAAATTGATGCTCAGAGTAGATGATAAGAGATTGGACACTAATAAGCAGAGCTCACAGATAAATGCACACTGAAGTAAATGTCATCGATGACTCGTCAGCCAAGATAATTTTCATCACTGTTCAACCAGCCTGGCTCCTGTCTGCTGTATGGACAGCAATGTACTAGAGTGATTACTGTGCCTTCAGATAAGACAAGAGAGATCTTACAATTAAAGGATGTCACATTTCCTACTGAAATACAAACAGCTGGTTCTGTGAGCATTGTAAGCTCTCTAATACATACAGAAAGGTTATTTTTGTTTATGCACTTAGCAAAGATCTGTGAGCATAAATAATGTCATCTGATAATGAAGTAAAAAAAATGTTTAGGACCCTATCTGGATTAGGCAACTGGCACAGGTTGCCCAGGGAGGTTGTGGCTGCTCCCTCCATGGAGGTGTTCAAGGCCAGATTGGATGAGGCCTTGAGTAACCTGTACTAGTGGGAGGTGTCCCTGTCTATGGCAGGGGGTTGGAACTGGATGATCCTTGAGGTCCCTTCCAACCTTACTTACTTACAATGATTACTTTGAGATTAAATAACAGCCATCTTCATCATAGGAGATGAATTGATGACACTGAACTGTCAGAGCAGGTTCAGAGGAGGCCACAAAGATGCTCAAAGGGCTGCTGCAGCTCTGCTATGAGGACAGGCTGAGAGAGTTGGGGCTCTGCAGCCTGCAGAAGAGAAGGCTTCCAGGAGACCTTAGAGTAGCCTTCCAGGATCTGAAGGGGGCTACAGGAAGGCTGGGGAGGGACTATTGACAAGGTCTGGTAATGACAGGACAAGGGGCAATGGGTTTGAACTGGCAGAGGGGAGATTGAAACTGGATGTTAGAGGAAGTTAGGAGTTGCAGTGAGGGTGGTGAGACACTGGCACAGGTTGCCCAGGGAGGTTGTGGCTGCTC
>VWZE01022108.1:155431-170069 GCA_013396675.1 Eubucco bourcierii | reverse complement strand
GATGGGGGGGGGGGGGGGGTGTGTTGTGTGGTCTGACTGGTGTACACTTTCTCACTGTAGAAAAAGTGTAATAGAAAATCTGGTCATACTGAGTGGTTTTCACACTTCATGAGTTTAGCCATCTGTGGCAGACGATCTATTCTGTGTGTTTGTTGTCAGGTTCAGTTACGTTGCTTTAAAAAGAGAGAGAATTGGGTTGGCTGGAGGCTTCTGCAGAGAGATTGCTCCTGCAGTGGGACCAGCTGAGCAAATTTTCTTGCTTCAGAGAAAGAGGGGTGGAGGGAAAGAGGAAACATAAAAGTTTTGGTCAGAAGTTCAGGAAGGTGTTGAGGAGAGAAATGGGTTCCCAAATTGTGATGGTTTGGGAGTTCCCTGCCCCCCGCCCCCCACTTTGTAAAATCCCCCAGACTAAACTCAGCCTGCTGGAAGTTAAGGACTGAAGCTCTGTTTACAGCTCAGCACAATCTACAAGCAGGGATAGACACAATAGACAGGAATAGTTACAGACATAGACAAGTTAAAGTTAATACACAAACACAATCCCCCTCTCAGAAATCAGAGTTCCCAGCAGGGGCTCCCAATCACCCTCCCACCTTCTTCTCACCCCTCTGCCTTACCCCAGGGTTTGCCTTACACACAAGGTGAGTTTGGAGGATGGGCCAGAGAGGTTAGAAGGAAAGTGGTTAGTGAGGTTACTCAGCAGAGAGGCCAAGACCAAACCAGCAGCTAGAGAGACAGAGACTTTCCCTCTGTTATCTATGTTTGTGTTCTTGTTCTTACCCATCTCAGCAAGCCTATGAGTGCAGCAGACATCACCAGTGTTTGCTTTTCACAGCCTATAATCTAATTCTTTTCATTAAAACATTCCAATTAGCTTCAAACCAGCACACCAATCTGGGGAGTTTTCTGTAGAACAGAAAACTGGCAAGTTGTTGAAAGGGGTTAAAGCCTGGAAGCATCATTAACCAAAGAGGGTTTCACAAAACTCTTTATTTCCATTTTATTCTAATAATAGTGTGTAGTACTAGGATTTTGTACTGTAGTACTAGGAGTGTGTACTGTGTGCAGTTCTGGAGCCCCCAGCACAGGAAGGACATGGAAGTGTTGGAGTGGGTCCAGAGGAGGCCACCAAGATGCTGAGAGGGCTGCAGCAGCTCTGCTGTGAGGACAGGCTGAGAGAGTTGGGGCTCTGNTGGCTGCTCCCTCCCTGGAGGTGTTGAAGGCCAGGTTGGAGGAGGCCTTGAGTGAGCTGTACTAGTGGGAGGTGTCCCTGCCTATGTCAGGGGGTTGGAACTAGATGATCCTTGAGGTCTCTTCCAACCTTACCATTCTGTGATTCTATGATTTTGACCCCTGTGTAACCACTGTGAAGGAGTTGGTGCTTACAGAATGTGATAAACCTTTCAGAACTATACATGGTACCAAAGCAGAGCAAGAAGTTTGTTTTTCTACAACAGAATGTGTTACATTGGTAAACTTTAAGGAATTTTTTGAAAGAGGGGGGAAGGAAATTTGGCTCAGGCTGTTGTGCAGGTTGCACAGGGGTATGAATGAGGTCAGGGCTGAGCAGAAATGACAAGGCTTAGCTGTGATGCTTATAGAAAGGCCTGATTTAAACAGTTAAGCAGTTGATGAGTTTGTCTAATCCATGCCTTACAGCAAGAGTTCCATGGTTGTTGTTCCCCAGCATGAACCACATTTTAGAGAAAGTGATTATTCAGGGCTCTACTCACTCTGCCACCTCTAATCTTAGACCAGGGAAGCAAAGCATCATGAGCACTCAATAAAGTAAGTACTGCCTGAGAAATCAAAGTGAGCCAAATCCAGAGCCTTTGACTGCAGAGGAGAGGTGTTATTTCTGAAGAACTGCAGGTGGTGAGATTCCTGCACAGAGAAAAGCATTAAAACTCTGCTACAAAATAGATCATTCATGAGGAGCCAAAAGCAAAAATTCAAACTGCTGCAGTCAGTAGGAGTGGGACTGCCCTCCTCTGTTTTGAGACATCTGCACTACATGAGGCTGTTTCTGCAGTCAGTAAGTGAAACAGGTGTGGTTATGGGGTGAGCTGAAGGAAAAAATGGCATTTTCTTTTAGTTCAATAGTCTGAGGGACTGGCCCAGATTAGCTCTGTACATTATGTCTGCATTTGGGCATCCTCACTCTTGCAAGTAAGCATCAGCTACCATTCTTTGAAGGAAGTCAGTGATGTAAGAAAAGCAGGAAAAGTCAAGATTTTTCTCACAGGTTTTGTTTGTTGTTAGTTGTTTGGTTTTTGTTTTTTTTTTTCATTGTAAAACAGTTAACATTTCCTTTCTTCCTGAGGTACAGGGGATTCTGGTGTGTTTTGGGTTATTTTTTTAAATCGTAGTTCATAGAATCATAGAATGATAAGGTTGGAAGGGACCTCAAGGATCATCTAGATCCAAATCCCTGCCATAGGCAGGGACACCTCCTGCTATTACAGGTTACTCAAGGCCTCCTCCAGCCTGGCCTTCAACACCTCCAGGGAGGTTGTGGAGCACAGAAGCACCCAACGTGATCAAAGATCACGTTGGGTGCTTCTGTGCTCCACAACCTCCCTGGGCAACCTGTGCCAGTGTCTCACCACCCTCACTGCAAACAACTTCCTCCTAACATCCAGTCTAAATCTCCCCTCTGCCACTTCAAACCCATTGCCCCTTGTCCTGTCATTGCAAGACCTTGGCAATAGTCCCTCCACAGCCTTCCTATAGGCCCCCTTCAGATCCTGGAAGGCTACTCTAAGGTCTCCTGGAAGCCTTCTCTTCTCCAGGCTGCAGAGCCCCAACTCTCTCAGCCTGTCCTCACAGCAGAGCTGCTGCAGCCCTCTGAGCATCCTCATGGCCTTCTCTGGTCCTGCTCCAACACTTCCATGTCCTTCCTGTGCTGGGGACTCCAGAACTGTACACAGTAATTGGACAGAAAAGCTCTTGTGTAGGCTTGTATCAAAGGATGCTGTGCAAAGGTAAGAAATATGAACATAAAGATTAACAACAAAGCATAGCACAGGAAAGAATCAAAGAAAAATAAAGAAGAAAATAATTGGTTTTGGGGTGAATTTTGAGGGTAATATTGCTGTATGAGGTAGCCAGAAAGAGTTTCCTTTTGCATAAGAACAAATTTGTGGTGTTGGATTGCAGTAAGTGGAATTGATAAAGAGACTACTGTGCCTTCAGTGAACAAAAAGGCAAATAGTATTGATGCTGTCTGTAGGTATAGGTGAGGAAATGAAAATATAACTTTGTGAATAATGTGTATGTTGTCTAAAATGAGTTAAATACACAGATATGGAACATTCCAGCTAACTGCAGAATCATAGAATGGTTTAGGCTGGGAGGAACATTAGAGATCATCTACTCCAACCTCTCTGTCATGGACAGGAACATGTCTCAACTAGACCTGGCTACTCAAGGCCTCGCCCAGCCTGGCCTTGAATATCACAGTATCACAGTATCACCAAGAGACCTCAAAGATCATCAAGTCCAACCCAATACCACAGACTTCAAGACTAGACCATGGTGCTGAATACCCACAGGGAGGAGACATCCACAACTTCCCTGGGCAACTCACACCAAAGTCTCACCACCCTTGTGCTGAAGAACTTCTTCCTATGGTCCAGTCTAAACCTACTCTCCCTCAGCTTCAAACCATTTCCCCAGCTTCAAACCATTTCCCTTGCTCTGTTGCAAGACACCCTTATGAAAAGTACCTCTCCACCTTTCCTGTAGAATGCCTTAAATGTGTAAAGTCAAGTTTTAAACCATTAGATTTCATTCTTTTTATAAACTGATTTTCCCCTGATGTATTTCTGCCGATTTTAACTGTTCTTGCTTGTTTTTACCAGTATAAGTTGGAGGAGGGAATTTCCCCACTGCCCTTATAGACAAAAATTGTCAGTCCTCTTCCAAACAACCACAAATGTGTTAGTCTGCATAAAAACCACCTCTTGTATGCAGACAACTGAGACCAGGCTTTATTCCTGCTTACACAAAGTAGATGAAATGTAGGTTTAGATCCCTTTGAAAATTGCTGTATGAGGGCCACATCTGTCTGTAGCTTGCATATCAAATTTCCATTGGAGTTTTCCTTTCTCCCCCAACATCAAAGGAAGCATATGGCCTTTTATGTCTTTAAATGAGGAAAAAAGTTGATATCTGATGTCATATCAGCTGTTAGGCAGTGCACTGTGCTGATCCCTTTGCATTTGAAGTGGAAAAAATGGCAATTTCAAACAATTTCACAGGGGAAATAAAAGAAGCAAGAGGATGGAAAGTACAGAAGTGCTCATCTGAGGGATGAGTGACTCTGACAGAAATGAAAGCAAACCCACTGCAAAATACTTATTATTTTGGAATAGACTATTTATAAAACATCCACACCTGTACTAGTGGGAGCTGTCCCTGCCTATGGCAGGGGATTGCAACTAGATCACAGTATTGCAGTATCACCAGAGTTGGAAGAGACCTCAATGATCATCAAGTCCAACCCATCGCCACAGACCTCAAGACCAGACCATGGCACCAAGTGCCACATCCAAACACACCTTGAACACCTCCAGGGATGCTGACTCCACCACCTCCCTGGGCAGCCCATTCCAGCAGGCAATGACTCTCTCAGGCAAGAACTTTCTCCTCACCTCCAGCCTAAACATCCCCTGGCACAGCTTGAGACTGTGTCCTCTTGTTCTGGTGCTGCTTGCCTGAGAGAAGAAAGCAACCTCCTCCTGGCTACAACCACCCTTCAGGTAGTTGTGGACAGCAAGAAGGTCTCCCCTGAGCCTCCTCTTCTCCAGGCTAACCAATCCCAGCTCCCTCAGCCTCTCTCCACAGGGCTGTGCTCCAGGCCTCTCCCCAGCCTCGTTGCCCTTCTCTGGACACACTCAAGCACCTCAATGTCCTTCTTAAATGGAGGGGCCCAGAACTGAACACAGGACTCAAGGTGTGGCCTAAGCAGTGCAGAGTCCAGAGGGAGAATGAGCTCCCTGCTCCTGCTGGCCACACTGTGCCTGATGCAGACCAGGATGCCATTGGCCTTCTTGGCCACCTGGGCACACTGCTAGATGATCCTTGAGGTGCCTTCCAATCTTACCATTTTATGATTCTATGGTCTTAACAGGAGATAAATTTCACTTTACAGAGCCTTCCATAGAGTTTAAAAACCAACCAAACAAACAGAAACCCAACAACAAAACAAACAAAAGAAAGAAACCCAAACAAATCAAATGCACACATGAAAACCAAAACAAACAAGTAAACAAACCAGAACACCAAAAAACCCAAAAAACCCCCAAAAACATGAGAAAATAAGATTGGCATCACAGTGTTGCTGTGTAATGATTTAGAAACTAGTTTACTGCCTGACTGCTCAGTCCCCAGAGCAAAGTACTTGCAAAAGAGAAGAAGAAAAGAGTCACATTAAAGGAAAGCTCTAGTATATTACTCATGAATAGTAATTCATGGCATACTTTGAGCATCTGAACCTAATAGTCATGGCAAGATGAATAGAGAGGAGGATGCAGGAACAGCATCATATAATATTCAAACAAATTCAGCTTAGAAGAGGAGAAAGATTAACTAAAAATCAAATACACAATTTAGCAGCAAAAAAATTCATCAGACATCTCTCGAGCCACTCATTCCCCCAGAGCAATCTCTCTAAAACAGATCAAAGCAGTGGAACACATGAGCATTTCCTAATCATAGAATCATAGAATGGTAAGGTTGGAAGGGACCTCAAAGATCATTTAGTTCCAAACCCCTGCCATAGGCAGGGACACCTCCCACTAGCACAGCTCACTCAAGGCTTCCTCCAACCCGGCCTTCAACNGCCTCCTCCAACCTGGCCTTCAACACCTCCAGCCAGGGAGCAGCCACAACCTCCCTGGGCAACCTGTGCCAGTGTCTCACCACCCTCACTGTAAAGAACTTCCTAACATCCACTCTAAATCTTCCCTCTGCCAGTTTAAACCCATTGCCCCTTGTCCTGGCATTGCAAGTGACCATCTTTGAGTGTTTCCCCATTGTTGATAGCTGTTTTGGTTTGGGAGGGGGAAGTAACAGTGACATTGCTTTGAGTTTACAATATAAGTTAATAGACAGCTAAACCTGCTGTAGATGATTAATTTGTCCTTGATTATTAGTACAGAGTGAGCAAGACAAAATTAGTTTCTTTGATTTGTTGGCACAACACAGATTTGGGAAATGGCCACGGGAAGCTGAAAAGGAAACAAAACTGCGTTTATTAAAATCTGAGACATGCACAAGTAGATGGAATTTAGATGACCAGGATGAAATTAACTTAAAATGGACTTGAAAATGTAGGTTTCTTTAAAGATGCACGACAAATGATGTGTGATTATTGTGGTTTGCTGTGGTTAGGTTACAGAAGAACAGCAGAAGAGGGTTGTCAACACTTTAAAAACTTCTACCATTTGTTGATACATGTTAGAATAAACAGAGAAAACAATGACTTACAAACTGCTCATTAAAATTCATCTTGTTGGCTTCTTATCTGAGTGAAGTAAGAAATTCCATTTTTAATTAATAACAGCTATTGCTTGATAAAGTCAGAAGAGTCAAGTTGGTTAATGTTCTTTCTACTTCCCTGTGCCTAAATGTTTCCATATTTACTTATTCACATAGCTGCATTCTATTATTTTTTTAGTGCATGTGTCCCTTTTCCTTTACTAAAGCAAATTTTGTAAGAAGCTATTTCAGATATGGAATACAATTCCAAAACCATTGAAAGTTCCACTTCTTCATCTATCTACACTGTGCAGGAGCCTAAATTTACATGAAAAAGAAGAACTTTTCAAAATCCCTAGCAATTCAGCGTGCAGTGTAGACTGCATCTAGCTGGTTGCATTGCCTATTTTCCTTGTTGATGAAGAGACGTAGTGTCAAGGTCTGGAGAACAGAGATGAACAGTATCTCTGTCCAGAGGAGTGAGATTTGTTCTGTTAGATTTCCCTGTTGTGAAATTAAGGTGCAAACGAGACCAGATAGCACCACACAACTATTTATTAAAGGATAAAATTGAACAAAACAGAGGGAGAGAGGGAAAAGGGGAGAGAATCATAGAATCATAGAATGGTAGGGTTGGATGGGACCTCAAGGATCATCTAGTTCCAACCCTCTGCCATAGGCAGGGACACCTCCCACTAGCACAGGGCACTCAAGGCCTCCTCCAACCTGGCCTTCAACACCTCCAGGAAGAGAGCAACCACAACCTCCCTGGGCAACCTGTGCCAGTGTCTCACCACCCTCACTGCAAACAACTTCCTCCTAACATCCAGTCTAGATCTTCCCTCTGCCAGTTTAAACCCATTGCCCCTTGTCCTGTCATTGCAAGAGCTTGTCAATAATCCGTCCCCAACCTTCCTGTAGGCCCCCTTCAGATATTGGAAGGCTACTCTAAGCTCTCCTCAAAGCCTTCTCTTCTCCAGGCTGCAGAGCCCCAACTCTCTCAGCCTGTCCTCATAGGAAAGAGGGAAAGGTAACAACAGAGAAAAAGAGCAGGGAAGGGAAAGAGCAGGCATTATATTACCATCAGCTACAGATGGGGTGGGGAGAGAGAGACAGAGAGAGACAGAGAGAGACAGAGAGAGACAGAGAGAGAGAGGTGTGCCTGGCCCAGGGATGTTCTGTGGGACTTGTTCCTCAGATTCTTCTGGTGGAGGTGCCCCGGTGGTGGTGGTCTGGTGGAAGTGCCTGTGGAGGTGCAGCTTTTTGCAGGCATTGCTTGTGTCTTTTTATACAGTTTTTCAGGCCATTGTCCAGGTGCAGCTCCCCAGGAAAGCTTTCCGTGTATTCTGATCTTTGTAGGAGTGCAGCGACAGCACCAGTGATGGTCTCCACCCCCTCCTTGTGCCACTTACCTGTCCATACTCCAAATACACAGAAGCCTTTTCTCTTTGGGGTAGCTGTTGTGAAGTGTCACATCCTGGACTCTCAAGCCAGGCTGGAGTCCCAGAATTCCACAAAGGCACTGTTTATCACTTTGGGAGTGGACATAATGGCCCAAGCCTTTGTTTTCCTCCTGCCCTTGCTTCCTCCATCAGCAGAAGGGTGGGGCAAGCCAGGACATCTTAGCCTGTGAGCCTTCCACAACAGCTTCTAAGATCATCGATTTCAACCTTGGCTCAAGTCCACCGTGGCCATTAAACCTTGTGTCAAAGTGCCTGTGCTGGTTTGAGGCTAATTGGAATATTTTAATGGAGAAAATTATACTGTAGGCTGAGAAAAGCAAACAGTGGTGATGTCTGCTGCACTCATAGGCTTGCTGAGATGTTTAAGACTAAGAATACAAAACAAAGATAACACACTCGGGCACAGTGCCTCAGTTTGTCTAGCAGCTTCTGGCTTTTCTCCTCTCTGCCAAGTTACCTCACTAACCACTTTCCTTCTAACACCCCTGGCCGATCCTCCAAATTCACCTTGTGCATAAGGCAAACTTTGGGGTAAGGTACAGGGGTGGGGAGAAGGTGGAAGGGTGGTTGGGAGCCCCTCCTGGGGTCTGTGCTTTCTGGGAGGGGAGTTGTGTTTCTGTATTACTTTTAACTTGTGTATTTCTGTTACTATTCCTGTCTATAGTGTATATCTTTGCTTGTACATTGTGCTGAGCTGTAAGTAGAGATTCAGTCCTTAACTTCCAGCTGGCTGAGTCTAGCCTGGGGGATTTTACAAAGTGTGTGTGGGGGGCAGGGAACTCCCAAACCATCACAGTGCCATTTCCATGTTTCTTGAACACCTTCAGGAAAGGTAACTCCACCACCTACCTGGGCAGTCTATTCCAATACCTGTCCACCCTTTCAGTAAAAAAAGGTTTGCCTAATATCTAACTTATACCTCCCCTGGCACAATTTAAGGCCATTTCACTTTGTCCTATCACTTGAGAAGAGACTCACCTCACTACAACCTCCTTTCAGGTAGTTGTAGAAAGGAATAAGGATACCAAGGAAAAGAGACCATATAAAGTACATTTTCTAATCTTAGGCTAAACAAAATCCTAGTGAGAGTCCCCTTTATTTTGCACTAGATTGTCTTCCTAAACTTTAGGAAAGTGGCAGCATTTTTTCACGCTGTTTTATGCTGTTTTGTTCAGGTCACAATCCTCTGCTCCACTAGAGGAAGTGTGTGGTTCAGGTGTAAAACCATACCATGAGAAAAAAATGTAAACAATTTGTGATTAATTTGTCATCAGTCCTTTGGAATAGTGATTCAGTCTTGTTTCTTCTATTGCAGACAAAAGGTTCTTCAAGCATCACTCCATCAGGTACTCAAAAGAAAGTCAAGAGGACTCTACCCAACCCACCTCCAGAGGAAGCAACAGCAGGAACTCAGTCGCCATATACTTCTGTGGGATCAGTTTCACGCAGAAGGATTTGTAGGACAACCACTATGGCCAGAGCCAAAATTCTTCAGGATATAGATAGGGAATTGGATCTGGTTGAACGTGAATCAGCCAAGCTTAGGAAGAAGCAAGCAGAGCTAGATGAGGAGGAAAAAGAAATAGATGCCAAGCTGAGATACTTGGAAATGGGCATTAATAGGAGGAAAGAAGCCTTACTCAAAGAAAGAGAAAAGAGAGAGCGTGCCTATCTCCAAGGAGTAGCAGAAGAACGTGATTATATGTCAGACAGTGAAGTTAATAATACCAGGTCAACCAGAATAGAAACTCAGCATGGCTTGGAAAGACCACGTACTGCACCCCAGACAGAGTTTAACCAGTTTATGCCACCACAGACCCAGCCAGAAACACAGTTTGCCCCTGCTACCAGCCCATATGCGCAATATCAATATTCATCTCCTGCCCTGCCAACTCAAGCACCAACTCAGTTCACACAGCAGTCACATTACCAGCAACAGCAGCCGTTGTATCACCAGCAGGTTTCACCCTATCAGACCCAGACAGCTTTCCAGACAGGAGCTTCTATGTCCTTTACTCCACAGGCTCAGCCTCCACCATCTCAACAGCCATCCTATCAGCTCCCATCACAGATGATGGTGATACAGCCAAAGCCAAGACAAACCACTTTGTATTTGGAGCCTAAGATAACGACAAACTATGATGTAATTCGCAATCAGCCTCTCATGATAGCTCCAGTTTCAACTGACACTAGTTATGCAGTAAATACTCTGGGCAGTAAATATTCTACCTTGGATTTAAGGATAGGACTAGATGAGAGAAACAGCATAGCAAGCAGCCCTATATCAAGCATATCTACAGATTCATTCTATGCAGATATAGACCACCACCACCACACACCTCGAAATTATGTGCTGATTGACGATATAGGAGAACTTACTAAAGGAACAGGAACGCTTGGTTCCAGTTTTAGCCTCCACGAGAAAGATCTGACCAAAACAGATCGACTGCTTCGCACCACTGAGGCCAGGAGAGCACAGGAAGTGTCAGACTTCCTAGCACCACTGCAGACTTCTTCTAGGTTACATTCCTATGTAAAAGCTGACGAAGACCCAATGGAGGACCCTTATGAGCTCAAACTTTTGAAACACCAGATAAAGCAAGAGTTCCGTAGAGGTGCAGAAAGTCTTGATCATCTGTCTGGCCTGTCACAGTATTACCATGCGGAGGGCAGCTACAGGCATTTCCCAAAATCTGAGAAATACAGTATAGGTAGGCTTACTCTTGAGAAGCAGGCTGCTAAGCAGCTCCCAGCAGCCCTCCTTTACCAGAAGCAGTCAAAACACAAGAAAGCTTTGATAGACCCCAAACTAACAAAGTTTTCACCTATCCAAGAAAGCAGAGACCTTGAGCCTGACTATTCAAGCTATATGACTTCTAGCACTTCAACACTTGGGGGAATTACAACTAGGGCAAGACTTCTTCAGGACGATATCACTTTTGGCCTTAGAAAAAACATCACTGACCAACAGAAATACATGGGGCAACCATTGACTTCATCCATTGGAGCAGGCCTTGGGACTGCACTAGGTCCAACAATGAGATCCACATTACAAGATGAAGCAGACAAGTCCTATAGCAGTGGTAGTAGATCTAGGCCCTCATCTAGACCCTCCTCAGTTTATGGGCTTGATTTGTCGTTGAAAAGGGATTCTTCCAGTTCTTCTTTAAGACTGAAAGCCCAAGAAGAACCCTTAGATGTTTCCTTTAGCCATGCAGCACCTTCTGGAAGAACTAAACCAACCAGTCTACCTATTAGCCAAAGCAGGGGGAGGATCCCAATAGTAGCACAGAACTCAGAGGAAGAGAGCCCACTGAGTCCCGTTGGCCAGCCAATGGGAATGGCAAGAGCAGCAGCTGGACCCTTGCCACCAATATCTGCAGATACCAGGGACCAATTTGGATCGAGCCATTCATTACCTGAGGTCCAGCAACATATGAGGGAGGAGTCACGGACTCGAGGCTATGATCGAGATATAGCCTTCATCATGGATGACTTCCAGCATGCCATGTCAGACAGTGAAGGTAAATTAGGCCTCAGACTGGTATCTTACTATCACAATGCAAATCCTCATTTCTATGCATGTGTCTAATTTTTGTTGTACTTCAAAGACTTTTCTTCTTCTTCCTTTTTTTTCTCTTCCTTGGTGCGTCTTCTGTGTATCTACATATTTGGGGTTTGATTTGTTCTGTGTTTTTCTGATTTTTTTCTTTTTTTTTTTTTTTTTAATTTTACCCAGTTTCTGGATGGTGTTAAGCTGTTCTAGCATGCTCAATATATTGTCCTTGATTTGCTTTCTTTTGGTTTGCTTGTGCATTTTTCCTTTTCACTTATTGCTGTCTGTTTTTCTAATGATACTGTGTAGAATATCCCATGTACAATCCAGACTCTACCATCAGTCTTTATGTGGAGACTTTTCCAGTGACTGTGAATCATTGAACTTACCTGCAATAGTTCTCGTCGGGATTTGGAAATGATAACCTCCCAAATCTCTAAAAAACTCTAGCATTTTTATTTGCATGAATTTCCATGATAGAATGATAGTTCCATCTCCCAATGCACCTCTTTTTGTAGAGATAGTTTGTTCATGAAGTACATACTTCGTGTTAGAACCATCTAGAGCTTAACGTGGTAGCGAAACAGCATTCTGCATACGGTTTGTTGCAACCATCCTGTCACGTGGACTTCCGTGCATTCAGAACTGTGATGATGTAAGATAATCTGTCATGTGGATGGTGCAAGACAACCTCATCCTTCACTAAACCTGCACAATATATTCCACCTTTATTGATGGATTATGCAGTGTAGCTGGGTTTATATCTACCCCCGTACAACACGTTTGCCAAGTAAGCACAAGAGTTTATCTCGCTTAGGTTCATGAAGGGAACCTTTCTGATGTATTCTGGTGCAATTAAAAATGTTCCTTCTTAATAAGTCACAGCAGAATGTTAAAGCTGACGTCGACTACTAAACTGCAAATTCTGTATCAAGTTTGTTCGAGTCAATTCAGATTTAATTTGTGCTAAATTGTTTAAGAGTCACAACGACAGTTTGGAAGAAAATGAAATCAATATGGTCAGAATTGTATGCACTCCCTTAACTTTTTCATATGTGTATTTATTGCACAATAAAAGAGACTCTGCATGCGCTTTGCTGTCTGTAAATAGCAATGATTGTCTCAAAAGACACATTTGCATGATTATAGAATCATAGAATCATAGAACGGTAGGGTTGGAAGGGATGGAAAAGATCATCTAGTTCTGAACCCCTGCCATAGGCAGGGACACCTCCCACTAGTACAGGGCACTCAAGGCCTCCTCCAACCTGGCCTTGAACACCTCCAGGCAGGGAGCAGCCCCAACCTCCCTGGGCAACCTGTGCCAGTGCCTCGCTTTGTTTTGTTTTTTTTCCAGGTTTTTAGTAAACTCAGTGCTCCTTGTTGCTTTATAGCCTTTTTTTTTTTTTTTTTTGAGATATGCTGAGTCTTCCATAAATATTAGAAAATGGAATCTGTTCACCTCCTGCTCTGTTAGTTTCTTTCCATAATTCTTAGATATTGACAACTCCATCATGAGTTTGTGTTCAGGATATGTTTGTGATCAGCTGCTTTGATTTTTATGAGAAGTTAAAATGATTTTGCTGTTTTGTTTTGTTGTTTTGGTTTTTTTTTAATTCTTAGTACACAGAGTGCTACATAATTAAATCTGAAGGTAGCTGAGAGGAACTTCCCGAATCTGAAATAAGTAGATGCTATCTTGTCTCAACTCCCCTTGTGATTTTAAAAGATCATCCTAGGGTCACCCATCGTAAAAGATGCAGGACTTTTCCCCCTGGAAACTAAGGAGAACCAAAAGAAAAGTTGTTTGGTGCTTTTCTACCTCATTTAAACAGATCATCAGGAAGTCTATTTCTGCAGTGCATTGCATTATGTTTCTGGTGCATATCTGTACAAGGAGTACCTGTTACTTTTAAGCTTGAACATATTTTGATTCTAAATTCATCTCAATTAGTTCTACTTTTTCAGACACATTCTAGCTCAATTCACATGTTCCTTATCAGATTGATACTGAATACCAGGACTTCCCTTTTAGTTTCCACCAAGCTTTTGTTTCTTCACAAACAGCTAATTTTTGGCCTATTTATGTATAATTGTCAGTGTACTTGAGGTTAGAAAACACCTTTAAGATCATTGAGTATCACCATTAACTTACCACTGCCAAGCCTACGGCTAAACCATCTCCCTAAGCACCACATCTACACATCCTTGCAATACCTCCAGGGATGGTGACTCAACTGCTTCTTGGAAAATCATTTTCATAGAATCATAGAATGGTTTGGGTTGGAAAGTATCTCCAAAGGTCATCTAGTCGGACCCCTCCCTGAACAGGGACATCCTCTACTAAGTTGCTCAGAGCCTTGTCAAGCCTCACCTTGAAGATCTCCAGACATGTGGCCTCAACTACCTCCCTGGGCAACCTGTTCCAGTGTTCCACCACCCTCGTGGTCAAGAACTTGTTCCTAACATCCAATCTAAATCTGCTCTTCTGTCATTTCAAACTATTGCCCCTCGTCCTAACACTACAGGCCTTTGGAAACAATCGCTCTGCAGCCTTCTTGTAGGCTTCCTTCAGCTACTGAAAGGCCGCTATTAGGTCTCCCCAGCTTCTTCAGCCTGTCCTTGTAGCAGTGGTGTTCCAACCCCCTGATCATTTTTATGACCCTCCTCTGGACCATTCCACCAGGTTGATTTCCTTCCTGGTTTATGACCTCACTTTCAAAGACACTGTCTAATGGCAAGTAACTTGAAGTGAAAATAATTCATGTAACTTGGATATTAGATAAATAACTTTCTGGCCACCTTTTCTCCACACTGCACTTTTTGCTGTGGTTCCCTGACAGTGGACAGCTATTCTGCCGTTTTCCATCTTGCCTGCCGCATGGTGCTGATGAGATTTCGTTAAAATAAGTCTTAAGCACTATCTTAGGAAAACACTCCTTGTGATAAAGCTTGGATTTTCATCTTCAAAGACTTTTAAAAATGAAGGTAAGTCAAGGTATTCAATTTAAATTGTTGTTTTCTGCAATTCAAAGTGAGAGATGACTTTGTAGTCATTTTTTTTTTTGTAGGTCATATTTTATACCAAATTCCAAAGAAGATGCAAAAAAGAATTTGAAGCCACTAACTACAACTA
>VWZE01022108.1:142328-154177 GCA_013396675.1 Eubucco bourcierii | reverse complement strand
TGTTGGTTTTACCATATAGACTTCTCCAAAGGCCTAACATAATGTAGGGTGTTGGTTTTACCATATAGACTTCTCCAAAGGCCTAGCATAATAATGTAGGGTGTTGGTTTTACCATATAGACTTCTCCAAAGGCCTAACATAATGTAGGATGTTGGTTTTACCATATAGACTTCTCCAAAGGCCTAGCATAATAATGTAGGGTGTTGGTTTTGCCATATAGACTTCTCCAAAGGCCTAACATCATAATGTAGGGTGTTGGTTTTACCATATAGACTTCTCCAAAGGCCTAACATCATAATGTAGGATGTCGGTTTTACCATATACAAAATATTAGTGTTCAAAAGTCATACATATATATTACTTCTCTTTTGGGTGAAATGTAATAAAATAGTAATGAAGAACATGGTTATTTTGATTTTCTTGTTTCTTCCATTAAACATTTCTTTTTTTCCCCAGTTGATAAACCAACCAGATTATGTTTATTTTAACAGCTAAACAGAGAAAATTATCCACATTACTTTTCATTTGAAATTCTTTTCTCTGTCATGGAACAATTGCATTCATTCTCGTTACTATGGCAACAACTGACCTTCAAGTTTTGACCTTACTTAAAGTTTGCAATTTCTGTTGTGTTTCTTTTGTTGTTTGGGTTTTTTTGGTTGGTTGGTTGGTTTTTTTTTTTTCATTTGCTTTGGTTTGGTTTATCCTGAAACAGACATTGTCAATCTTTGAATTCTAAATGTATCTTGCTCTTTAAAGCAAGTAACAGTTAAGCTTTCATTACATTCTAATTAGCTGCACATTATTTGGTTTACACTAATGGGCAATATAGATGAAAATCTGTATGTAGAGTGGAAATATTATTATTAAATATATAGAAGCTGATTCTAATCTCAGTGAATTGAAACCTGTATCACTTGACCCAATAGTCAGTAGGCATATGCATTTGCAGAACTGATTTTAAGTGAAACACTGCTCTTGTGTCCCCAGCAGATGTCCAGCACAATAGATTTGATGCAGCTTTAAAACAGTTTCAAGTGTAAGAACAGTAGCCTTGCAGGCTTACACTGCAGAAAGAGCATTCTGGCTAAGTTTCCACACATAAATATTCATACTGCAAAATTCGGGAATGGAACTCAAGAACATTTGCAATATCTCTGCCTGGAATTGCAAAGAGTATAGATTGCATCTTAACTTCTTTGATTTGGGATGACACTGATTTCATAAAGCTGTCTCAGTTTTCTTTTATGTAGCTCTAGATTATTGCTGATATATTTTGAATGATAATCAGAATTAATGGAGTTTGGGTTTTGAGAGTTGATTTTTTTTTTTTTTTGATGGTTGTGGTGTGGATTGGTTGGTTTGGTTTTTTGGTTTTTGTTTGGGGTCTTTTTGTTTGGTTTTGGTTTTATTTTTTTGTTTGGGGTCTTTTTGTTTCTTTCATTGTTTTTACTTAGGCTACTGCAAAGAAACTGATTGGAAACATTTCTTTCATCAAGCATTTTAGAAATGTGTGAAATCTGCAGCACTCCTCAGTGGGTTTCCTGTGTTACTTGATACCTGTGGTTTTGACATGAACAGATCCTTCTCACTTTGGTGTATCACTTACAGTGAAGCTATGTCTGAGTTCAATGTCTCGAGTCTCACCTCTAACTTCGCTTTAGCTGCATGGCCAATTAATAACCACTCTGCATGTTTGCTATGCACGATGCACATCATTACCCTTTGCCCAACACTGGAGCAGAACATTTGACCTGTCCTTGGTTTTCAAAGCCTATCATCTCCGTCGTGAAGAAACAGATTGGTTCGACAAGCCCAGGGAGTCACGTTTGGAGAATGGACATGTCCTTGACAGAAGGCTGCCAGAGAAGTTAGCCCACTCTCGTCCACCAAGTCAGCACCAAGACCAAGTAAGCTGTCAAGTAAGCCATGCCTTTAGTTCTGTAAATGTTTGAGCATTTAATCATACTGTTCAATAGTGTAGGGACTGCAGGATTAATCTAATTCCAGCTACTGAGAGCTGAAGTGCTGCTGAACCTGCGTGTGTCATTAGTACATGAGGCTGCATTTCACTAGTAATTGTTCAGATTGTCTTTTGAAATGTATTGAAAAGGAGATAGCCTGCCAACCAGAATGATCTACAAATTAATAAAAAAAACCAAAAACCAACTGTTAGTCCTATATTACCATATCAGCTTAGGGAAAAGACCTTTAAGATCTATGAGGACCTCATAGAATCACAGAATGGGAAGGTCAGAAAGGACCTCAAAGATCATTTAGTTCCAACCCCCTGCCAGAGGCAGGGACACCTCCCACTAGCACAGGTCACTCAAGGCCTCCTCCAACCTGGTCCTGAACACCTCCAGGGAGGTTGTGGAGTACAGAATCACTCAATGTGATCAAAGATCACATTGGGTGATTCTGTGCTCCACAACCTCCCTGGGCAACCTGTGCCAGTGCCTCACCACCCTCACTGCAAACAACTTCCTCCTAACATCCACTTTCAATCTCCCCTCTGCCACTTCAAACCCATTGCCACTCGTTCTGTCATTACAAGACCTTATCAATAGTCCCTCCCCAGCCTTCCTGTAGCCCCGTTCAGATCCTGGAAGGCTCCTCTAAGGTCTCCTGGAAGCCTTCTCTTCTGCAGGCTGCAGAGCCCCAACTCTCTCAGCCTGTCCTCATAGCAGAGCTGCTGCAGCCCTCTCAGCATCGTTGTTGCCTCCTCTGGACCCGCTCCAACAGTTCCATGTCTTTCAATATCCTTTTCCTTTTGTCTCACAATAAAGTTCCCTTATGTGAGACTTCCTTAGAGTTTCTTTATCAGACACATTGTATAAAGTTAAAAAAAAAAAGAAAAAAAAAAAAAAAAGTGGGCATTTAAACTCATTAGCAGTGTTAGAAAATCCTCAACACATTTATTTACTATTCGTTCCATTATTTTTACTGTCTTTGAGCTGACTAATAACGCAAAGATTTGACCAGAGCTTAAATTCCTGAAGGAAAATATATGTGGTCCATCTTTCATTTAACTCACTGGGGTGCAAGCTCCAAGGGCCTAGAATCATAGAATCATAGAATGGTAAGGTCAGAAGGAACCTCAAGGATCATCTAGTTCCAACCCCCTGCCATAAGCAGGGACACCTCCCACTAGCACAGCTCACTCAAGGCCTCCTCCAACCTGGCCTTCAACACCTCCAGGCAGGGAGCAGCCACAACCTCCCTGGGCAACCTGTGCCAGTGTCTCACCACCCTCACTGCAAACAACTTCCTCCTAACATCCACTTTCAATCTCCCCTCTGCCACTACAAACCCATTGCCCCTTGTCCTGGCATTGCAAGACATTGTCAATAGTCCCTCCCCAGCCTTCCTGTAGCCCCCTTCAGATGCTGGAAGACTATTCTTAAGGTCTCCTGGAAACCTTCTCTTCTCCAGGCTGCAGAGCCCCAACTCTCTCAGCCTGTCCTCAGAGCAGAGCTGCTCCAGTCCTTTGAGTATCCTGTTTAAAGCACAGAAAAAAATCGAACTTCAGTCCCACATCAGCACAAAGAGCACAGTAGGAGGGAAGATATCCTGGAGAGTCAAAATGTGTCTGCAATCAGAAGAGAATGGCATTGCCAGTGCCAAAATGCAAGACTTAACTGCTGGAGCGTGCCAGATTCTTCCAGGAGGGAGAGGCATGGCAGGACAGATGGCAGGAATCTGTGAGTTTTGTAGCAATTAAGTGGGATCAAGTCAACTTTTGACCTGTGACCTAAATCTGGGCTTAAATATCCTTCATTCCTTCAGCCTTGCAGCAGAGGGATTGCCCCTCCTGTGTCGTAGCTCTGATTTATGCTGTCACCGTTGTGTGACTCATGGGGTCCCTTTGTGTCTCCACTGGGGTGGCTGGGGGGGATGGGCAGTTAGAATGACCCTCTGGCATGTACTCAGGTGAAGGGAAATCATCTTTAGTGGAAGCTAGATTCAAAGCCTTGGAAACACAATATAATGTGTGTTTTACAAGGTTTCAAATATGCTTTAATATTTTATAACAAATAATATATTATATTTAATATTATATTTAATACTATAATATTTAATATTATTTTAATATAGCTAATGGTTGGGGGTTTTTTTTTCTATTTATTCTACCACTTTCAGATACTGTTCTGAAATTGAAATACTGATTCCCACTAATGATAAAAAAAGTATCCTGAATACTAATAAACTGTAATACTGTTATAAGTAACTACATGAGTCATCTAGATTTATACTTACAGAATTCTAGAACTGAAAGTAATAGACTAAAGCAGAAAACAGCATTTGCTCCCTCCCTGGAGGTGTTGAAGGCCAGGTTGGAGGAGGCCTTGAGTGAGCTGTACTAGTGGGAGGTGTCCCTGCCTATGGCAGGGGGTTGGAACTAGATGATGTTTGAGATCCCTTCCAACCTTACCATTCTATGACTCTATGATTATTTTCTGGTATTTGTCAGCAAATCCTGCAGAGCATGACATTGATTATTCTTAAATTCTTATTTATTCCAAAAAGCAATCTTAGAATCATAGAATCTTGCTAATGTAAAAAAATTTTTTAAAAAAAAAAATTAGGAATTTTAGTTTATGAGCTGCAATCTTCCTCAGTTAACTTGAATTGCTTCCACCAAAAATGGATCTCAGCTAAAGAGCTGTTCAAATGTTCAAATGAGGAGACCTGATAGGAGCCTTCCAGTATCTGAAGGAGGCCTACAGGAAGGCTGTGGAGGGACTATTGACAAGGTCATGCAATGCCAGGACAAGGGGCAATGGGTTTGAACTGGCAGAGGGGAGATTGAAAGTGGATGTCAGGAGGAAGTTGTTTGCAGTGAGGGTGGTGAGACACTGGCACAGGTTGCCCAGGGAGGTTGTGGCTGCTCCCTCCCTGGAGGTGTTGAAGGCCAGGTTGGAGGAGGCCTTGAGTGAGCTGTACTAGTGGGAGATGTCCCTGCCTCTGGCAGGGGGTTGGAACTAGATGAGCCTTGAGGTCCCTTCCAACCTTACTATTCTATGATTCTATGATTCTATGTGTTCGTGCTGCTTTCTGTTGACTTGCCTGATTTTGTATTCTTTTCAATTTTATTACATTGGATACATTATTTCGGATCGTTTATAGCTGTATGTAAGCTGCACGTGTCCAAAATGTTATTTTTACTGTTAAAATGCATGTGGAGAATTTCTGGTAGTGTCATTAAAAGCATAGCAATGTCCCTGTCCATTCATAAGCGTGGAAGTCTCAGGGCAGTTTAAACATTTCATGTAGATCATGGAATCATAGAATGGTAAGGTTGGAAGGGATCTCAAACATCATCTAGTTCCAACCCCCTGCCATAGGCAGGGACACCTCCCACTAGTACAGCTCACTCAAGGCCTCCTCCAACCTGGCCTTGAACACCTCCAGGGAGGGAGCAACCACAACCTGCCTGGGCAACCTGTGCCAGTGCCTCACCACCCTCACTGTAAAGAACTCCCTCCTAGATTAGACTCTATTTCCTGGTGAAATTCCATGTTAAATCTTAAAGTCTACATGATCTCAAGTTCTGATTTATTTTGGAGTACTTGTCCATTACCCAATCAATGACCTCTTTTTTTTTTTTTTCTTCTATTTTTTTTTTCTCATTAATTAGTCAATACTAAGTGTGTTACAGGAGGATTTAAGCCTTCTAGATGCAATGTCATATATTGGATAAGAAACTGAATTATGACAAAAGATATAGAAAACCTTCTCCTCATGGTGGGATTAAGCTCAGCAAGTCCCTTGACTTCTCTGTTTCTTCTCACATCATTTATGTGTGTTGTTTATTAACATGATAAACTCTCCAGGGCAGAAACTGGGTTTGAAGTGCTTTGTTCAGGAGGAGCTTAATCTCTTTAAATGCTACTTAAACATAAATAATAGTAATAAACTCTTGGCAGCAGGCTGCTGATGCACTCCAACTGCTGCATATTAATATTGTCCCATTGGATCTATGAATCTATCTCCTCCACACCCCAGCCTGTTGACAGTCAGCTTGGAACAGTCACAGGCAGTCACGCTCCCTGTTCTCGGTCCCGGTGCAGCACTCAGGCTCAGCACTGTGTGCACACAGAGAAGTGCTGGATTCTGCTTTGCTTCCAAATGACCAAACTGCAGCCAAAGAGGGCATGTAATAGGTGTGAGGTGTGCAAGTGTAGCAACAGACACTCTTTCTTTGAAGAATTTAGTGTTGGGTCCTTGGCAAGTGGCTTAATCCCTGCTGCATGGTCCCTCTTGTGCTGATGTCACGGGGCAGGTGGAATGATGCCAGCTGAAAACCAGGCTGTTCAGTGCATGCTGTAGAGATGTGTTTCTTCCAGTTCTCACTCTTTCCACGACCAGCCCGAGTGAATGTTGCACATTTGCATATAAAATGTAGTCCTAGAAGCTTTAGGTTGGGTCTTTCAAAAGGCATTTGAAGTTGGATGACTAAAGGTGTGCAGGAATATGAGGTTTTGATGAAACTAAAGCAGTAACTCATAGCTGGTTTTACATGCAATCACTGTTTTGTTTATATCTCTGTGAACAGGGTTTTATATTCATTGCAAGAATTATATTTGATTTATTCTTCTCTGGAACATTGCTTGGAGAAACAATGCTACAGAAGATAGCCTTCCAGTACCTGAAGGGGGCTACAGGAAGGCTGGGGAGGGACTATTGACAAGGTCTTGCAATGACAGGACAAGGGGCAATGGGTTTGAACTGGCAGAGGGAAGGTTTAGACTGGATGTTAGGAGGAAGTTGTTTACAGTGAGGGTGGTGAGGCACTGGCACAGGTTGCCTAGGGAGGTTGTGGCTGCTCCCTCCCTGGAGGCATTCAAGGCCAGATTGGAGGAGGTCTTGAGTGAGCTGTACTAGTGAGAGATGTCCTTGCCTATGGCAGGGGGTTGGAACTGGATGATCCTTGAAGTCCCTTCCAACCTTACCATTCTATGATTCCATGATTCTAAGATGTTGTTCACTTTCTAGTCATCAAGAAATAAAAACTAAAGCTGTATTCAAAATCAATACAGAATTTTGGAAGCAAATATTCATTCCACTGCAGAAGGATTTTGCTGTCTGACAGATGTCTTGAAACTGAATGTTTGAATTATGGAGTTGTTGTATTTCCCCTGGATTAAATAAGCTTGTTTACCTGTTTCTTTCAACTATCTAAAATTCTGTTTCAACTATCTAAAATTATTAATACAACTGATGTTGTTTTATCTTTTTATGACGTGTGTATTTGTGTTCCTCAGATAAATGGGAAGCCCCTGCAGTACATTTTCCCTCACACAAGACTCAAACTGCTGAGGGACCCAAAGGATCACACAGTTTCAGGTAATAATAAATAAATAAATAAATAAATAATGTCTACAAGACATGATAATTAATTTGATGAGTATGAATCATACAAAAGATTTGCAGTATAAAAATAGTTCCTGTGTCATATGCAGCAGGAAACACAGTGATCACTTTAGATCGTGCTGCCTGTTTGTAACACAAAGCAGCAGTGCAGAAAAAAGGTCACAACATCTGTTCAAGATACGTAAACTGTACAGACATGAAAAACAGAGGGAAAATCTGTTGTGGTATACCTATGAACAGACTGTTTTGATGCTGAGTTTTGTATAATTATATTCTTTGTAAAAGAGTTTTCTGTTGTATAGGCTTCTGTAGGTGTTCAACGTGTACAGGAACAGGAGTTTTAGTATTGCTGTACTGAAACCATTTTACAGAGAGTGTTAACAGGACCATCTGATCCCATTTCTCTGTTGTGTCTGCACACAGAGACATTTATCACAGAAGTTCAGATTTGTTCTCTTTTCCATAATGCTACCACAAATCATAGAATAGTGGAATGGTTAGCGTTGGAAGGGACCTCCAAAAGTCATCTAGTCCAAACCCCTCTCAGTCAGCAGGGACTTGCTCCACTACATTGAGTTGCTCACAGCCTTGTTAAGCCTCTCCTTGAAGGTCTCCAGGGGTGAGGTCTCAACTACATCCCTGGGCAACCTGTACCAGTGCTCCACCACCATCATGATAAAGAACTTGTTCCAAATACCCAATCTGAATCTACTCTTCTCTCATTTTGAACCATCGTCTCTCATCCTATCACTGCAGGCATTTGTAAACAGTTGTTCTGCAGCCTTCTTGTAGGATCCCTTCAGGTAGTGGTAGTCTGCCCTTAAGTCTCCCTGGAGCCTTCTCCAAGCTGAACAACCCCAGCTCCCTCTGCCTGTCCATATAGCAGAGGTGTTCCAGCCCTTTGATCATCTTTGTGGCCCTCCTTTGGTCCTACTCCATCATGCCTATGTTATACTATGCCTAAGTCTGCTTACATGGGAGATGAAAGAGGCAAAAGTTGATATTAATTCACCTCCCAGGCAGTGAGCAGAAAAACAGTGTGATGTTTTCATGGATCAAATTGCAAAAGGCAATTTTGATCTAGCACAGGTGAAGTTCTGTCTGCTTGAGCTTTTGGAACTTCATTCTTTCTCGCTTCTAATACTGATTAGGAGCTCAAAGATTTTTTGGTTTTAGTGTGTTGTCTTCTTTCAGAGGTACATGCTTTAAGTGTTTTTTTTTTTTTTCATGAGACCATCAGATTTCTTTTAACTAACTTAAAAAAATTCTACAAGTATGTGTTAAGCTCTGTTTCTGCAGAGGTAATTACTGACTGCCAGCTCTGGTGTTGCCTTGACAATTCAGCAGAAGTGGCACGAACTAACTTGAATTGCTAAATATTGTTTTCACAGGGGTTTTGGCAGTAAAATCTTGCTCACTTCCACCCACAGCATCCACCTCATATTTAGGGTGTTAAGAAGTATTTTCTTGCTAGTCAGAGTAACACCCACTGGTGATTTCAGGTTGCAGAAAGACCTCTCCACCCACATGGCACAGTCTGAAGGAAGCTGCTGGGTCTGTTGTGTCAGCCTCCACTCGCTGCCCCAGGCTCCTGCAGTCCAAAGGAGCTCCTTGACATCCTAGTGGAGATCTTTGCCCTGTGGGGTGATGAGTAATGGTGTGATCCAAGATGCTCTCTTATTCAAGAACAACTGGAATTACAGCTGCACGACTGTGTGTAGCTTGTGATTTAACGTTGCTGAAGGCCTACTCTCTCTCTCTGTGAGGTTATTTAGCCTCATGCAATATAAAATGTTTATTCCAAATTCCTGCCTAGCTCCCATGCTGACAGTCACAGCAATGTATTGTGCATCAGGGTAAAGGCCTCAGAAGTAATGACTGGAAAACCAAGGTGTAAATATTGTCTTCCTATTTACTAATGCTCTCTGAAGCATGAGATCACTCAGGATCAAATATTCACTTATGATCCTGCTAAGGTTTCATAGCCCACACCAGGATTGCTTGCTGCCATAGGGGCAGTATATGGTACCTAAATTCTAACTGAAGTGAACACTCTTGACTATGTATCTACAAGCTGCAGTCATACTTTTTGGTTTTAGTCCAGATATACCCTTGAAGACCTGCACAGGCATGCTTCTATATGATGTACATACAAATTTTCCTACAAATGTGTGATGGTTTGGGAGTTCCCTGCCCCCCCACACTTTGGAAAAAATCACCCAGACTAGACTCAACCTGCTGGACGTTAAAGACTGAAGCTCAGCACAATGTACAAGCAGAGATAGACACAACAGACAGGAATAGTTACAGACAAAGACAAGTTAAAGGCAATACAGAAACACAACTCCCCTCCCAGAAATCAGAGTCCCCAGGAGGGGCTCCCAACCACCCTTCCACCTTCTTTCCACCCCTCTACCTTACCCCAGGGTCTGCCTTATGTGCAAGTGAGTTTGGAGGATCAGCCAGGGGGGTTAGAAGCAGAGTGCTTAGTTAGGTTAGCAGAGAGCAAAAGACACACTGGCTCCCAGAGAGACCAAGAGCCTCTGTATGTCTTATCTATATTTGTGTCCTTGTTCTTATCCATCTCAGCAAGCCTATGAGTGCAGCAGACATCACCACTGTTTGCTTTTCACAGCCTATAGTATAATTTACTCCATTAAAATATTCCAATTAGCCTCAAACCAGCACAAAATGTTGAAAGACTTAAAAGCAAATTGTACAGAAAAGAGCCAAAGTTGGAATAAGGCACCAATAGTGAGGACCTGAGCCAGAAGAAACTGTTGTGTTTGTTGCTCCTTGTGTACCTTTGAAGCACCATAATCCCTTGAATTTCTATCACCTCTCCTCTCTCTCTCAGTGTCCAAAAGATTAAAATACACTGAAGCTCTTTAATTGTGCAGTGCATTCTGCTTAGCCTTCAGCTTTCCAAACAACCTCTCATGGAACTACACACGTGGCTTTTATTCCCTCTTTCCAAAAATTCTTTATTTGCAAACAGCAAACCAAGAGCAAATATCTTTGTTTATTAATCTGCTAGCTGGAGGAAAACATAGAAATATATTACACAACAAAAACTACTAAAAAGATTTGTATATTGAACAATATATGCTCTTACACCACCACAACTACCTTACTACAAGGTTATTGAATATTCATCTAGATGCCATGGTTGGTCTCTTTCTGGCTGGTTTCTTTCTCTTTCTTTGTTTCTTCCATTCCTCTCCTTCTGATTTCCCTTTCTCCTTCCTCTATCTTATCAAAACAACCAAAACAAAACTTTGAATTATTTTGTTTGCTTGCTTTCTACTTGTTGAGTAGGTACAGGAAGAGGTTATGCAAAAAAACCCAAACCCTAACAACCCTTAATACAGCTCACATGCAGAGTCAGATTTCTCCAAGAGAGCAACCTGTCACTCCCTGGTTGGCAAAGGGGCTCTCTGTTACAACCATCCTTACAGTAGCATCACCAGCTGTATTGGACCACACTTCCTGGACTGTTGTGTAGCTGGATTCTTGCAAGACAGTTGGCCCATGGTCCACTGGTTTTGATTATCTTGCAATACATACAAAGCATCCTCTGGCTTAGCTATGTACAAACCCCTGTCCTATGTCATCATTTCTTCATATGCAAGAACAGTTTTTGTTGATGATTTAAATTATCTCCTTGTAGCTCGATGAGTTCAACAGGAGGAGATCCCTAAGGAGATGCCTGACACTGACAGGGTCTTCTGTCAGGGAATTAATGAACACATTTCAAGTGGACAAATATAGAACATCTTAACTGGTCTGTGCACTGCAGGAACTACATGGGGAAATCTCCCAAACTGTCAACAATTCCCTCATGGAGAACTCCTGTAACTGTTGACCAGTTTTGCTGAGAAGCTGGTCAGTGTTTCAGCCCATCACCCAGTCTCACTGTGGAGTACCTGGGCCAACATGGGCATTAATGAGTCAGTGTGCTGGGTCACCCAGTGACCCAGCTGTACCACATCTCAAACTACAGAATAAGCGTGAGCTTCAGAGTGTCATCATCAGGTTTGCAAGTGTGCAGCTGGCACCAAGCTGTGTGGCACAGTCGACTTGCTAGAGGGCAGGGATCCATCCAGAGGGACCTGCACAGGCTGCAGAGCTGTGCCCAGGCCAACCTCATGACATTCAACAAGGCCAAGTGAAAGGTCCTGCACCTGGGTAGGCACAATGCCAAGCACAACTGCAGGCTGGGTGGGGAATGGCTGAGAGCAGCCCTGAGGAAAAGGACCTGGAGGTGTGGGGTGATGAAAAGCTGAAGATGAGGCTGCAGTGTGAGTGCAGCCCAGACAGCAACTGTGTGCTGGGCTGCAACAAGAGCAGTGTGGGCAGCAGGGAGAGGGAGGGGATTGTGCCCCTTTGCTCTGCTCTCCTCAGACCCCATCTGGAGTCCTGTGTACAGTTCTGGAATCCCCAGCACAGGAAGGACATGGAAGTGTTGGAG
>VWZE01022108.1:120307-133470 GCA_013396675.1 Eubucco bourcierii | reverse complement strand
TATATTTTATATATATATATATATCCAAATCCAAAGGAGCATTTCTGATAGTTTCTGATATCTGGTCACCATCCAGATGTAGCCTGATTCACCACAATGATTTTGAGTTCTGCCCCATGCCCAGTGCACCATGAGCTCACTCATTCTACAGTTGTTCAACTTGTCTGGAAAGATGTTGTGAGGAACAATGTCAAAAACCTTATTAAATCCAGAAGAACTCCATCCACTAAAGAGGTGACTTAAAGCTTCTGGGTTTTGCTTTCAGCAATTTAAATCAGTGTCTCACAAGGCAGCTGTAATGACTTAGTATCTGTCTTTGTTTAGAAAAGTACAGAATCAATTTAGCTACATGATCTATCTTGTTAAAGTTTAGCATTAGCATTTTTGAGGTTTGGGTTGTGGGATTTTGGGGGGGCTTTTTTTATTTAGTGTGGTACATCTTAAAGCTTTGCTTAAGATTTGATAGGAGAATAGGATCACAGCCATGCAGATCAATTAAAACAGCTGCAATTAGCCAGCAATTTTCTGGCTTTGAAGCATCCTAAAATTATATTTGGTTATAAAAGTGTATTTTTTTTTCTTTGAAGAGATGTTTTCTTGAAGATATTTTCCATAGAAATCAGTACTCAGAGCTCAGAAAGATTCTTCCTCTCTCATTCAAAAGCACAGTGATTCACTATCTGATGGTTAACTGGTTCTGTGTCTTCTAAAGAAGAAAACAGTAGTTCATTAATCTGAAAATATAATATTGAAAGATGAATGTCTGGTTAGATCATAATAGTCTAAAAGATAGAAATTGAGACTTAAAAGGTGGGAAAAAACCCAACAAGGGAAAGAGATGTGAGAAAGCATGTGATTGATGTTATTTTAAAACTATCTGCATCCAAGGTGATAAATTGGGCAATGTCATTGCAAAGAGAAGTAGTAAACTGAGTATTTTCAATACATGTAGTACCAACAGGTTTCAAATCCTAGCCTCATGTGAAAAAACACAGGAATATCCAAGCAATATTTCTTTGGCAGCCAGAATAATGCACTAAATCTCAATGGGCAAAATGAGTTTCATCCATTCTGAGTGCCAGGAACTGAATGTTTGGGAATTTAAGTTGAAATACTCCTTCTAGTAACATTTGTGTACATTGTTGCCGTAATCAGATCTTTGTATAGTTGTAACTTAAGGAGTTGTTATTCATACTGTTATAGAGTTGAGTGTACATATTCCCTAAAAATCTTACCTGCACTGAAAGTATCAGGACTAAGCATCACCACACAGGTAAAACAAAAATACATTGAAATGATTTCATGTGACAGATCTGAACTTTATCTCAAACTTGGATATAAATATAATCTAGGGATGAATTATGTTCAATATGTGTGTATCAAAGTCCCCTTTGTACTCCCAGTCATACCTTACCAAAATATTGTTATGCACTCTGGTAGATAAACTATACAAGATTTGATCTACAAAGAACCTTGATCATCCTTTGCAAAAACTAAAGGTCCATCATACCCTAACCCTCAGCCATTTAAGCATAGAATTATAGAATGGTAAGGTTGGAAGGGACCTCAAGGATTATCCAGTTCCAACCCCCTGCCATAGGCAAGGACACCTCCCACTAGGACAGCTCACTCAAGGCTGCCTCCAACCTGGCCTTCAACACCTCCAGGGAGGTTGTGGAGCACAGAATCACCCAATGTGATCAGTGTGATTCTGTGCTCCACAACCTCCCTGGGCAACCTGTTCCAGTGTCTCACCACCCTCACTGCAAACAACTTCCTCCTAACATCCAGTTTCAATCTCCTCTCTGCCACTTTAAACCCACTGCCCCTCGTCCTGTCATTGCAAGATGTTCTCAGTAGTCCCTCCCCAGCCTTCCTGTAGGCCCCTTCAGATCCTGGAAGGCTACTCTAAGGTGTCCTGGAAGCCTTCTCTTCTCCAGGCTGCAGAACCCCAACTCTCTCAGCCTGTCCTCAGTGCAGAGCTGTTGCAGCCCTCTGAGCATCTTCATGGCCCTGCCAGATAGAGGTTCATGTAAATGTACAGGCTCTGCTGCTGAAGCTCAGTCACCTCTACCCATCTCCATGTTTAGGTGACTCTGAAAGCTCAGCCACTCTGATTTTTCAGCTAAATTGCATGCCCGATGTAGGCATGTGGTAAAGCTATCATTTGAATCCACATTTCACATGGATTTCCAGCAATTTAATACAATTTAATGAATACTGAAAATCCTGGTTTGATTGAAATAGATTTACCATGCAAACAGTCCCTTTGCAGTAGAGTAAGGCTGTCAGAAGAAGGTAGACCTGCTTTAATGTCATTTTCAGTGAGGCAGTTATTTGTGTTATTTCAGTCATGCAGTACTTCCTCAAAAAGATTTATTTTTTTTTCCTCTTCACTGATACACTTCTACATGTGATCATAACAAAGATGATCAGAGGGCTGGAGCACTTCTGCTGTGAGGGCAGGCTGAGAGAATTGAGGTTGATCATCCTGGAGAAAATAAGGCTGCAAGGAGTGGCCTTCCAGTGTTTAAAGGGGGCCTGTAAGAATAATGGAGAGCGACTTTTCCTCAGAGTGTAGCAGCAGAACAAGGGCTAACAATTTCAAACTGAAAGAGGGTAGATAAAGATCAGATATTAGGAAGCATTTCTTGATTGTGAGAGTGGCAACACACAAGGGCAGGTTGCCCAGAGAGGTGCCTGGAAACGTTCACAGCCCTGTTGGATGGGGCTTTGGGCAACCTGGCCCACTGGAGGATGTCATTACCTATGGGTGTTGGAACTAGATGATTTTTCAACTCAAACCATTCTGTGATACTCAAAGTTAAATCATTGGGAAAGTCCTGGATGGGACTGCAGTTAACCTTAATCTTCCAACCACAGCCAGAAGTTATTGGTAACAATCTTCACTAACCTCTGAGGAGTTTTCTTTTCCTTTGTTTCTGGTGAATTATTCATTGCTTCATTTCTGTTTAAAGTCATCTCTTTCTTTTGATCACAGGCAATGGACTGGGAATACGAGTTGTAGGTGGGAAAGAAATTCCAGGAAGCAGTGGGGAAATTGGAGCTTATGTTGCCAAGATCTTGCCTGGGGGCAATGCAGAGCAGACTGGGAAGCTGGTAGAAGGTAAGATCAATTCATTAGCAAGAAACAGAACCACAGGACCACCGGAAGCTCAGTAGAGTTATTTAGTGCAAATTTCCTCTTGCACAACATTTGTAATCTTGTGCAAGCAGTGAGAGACCTCTGAGAGCTCCTATAAACCTCTGCTTCAAGAACTGGGAGTAGCTTCCTCATTCCATTGACTTTAAGACTGCATTAGGCTATACATCATCCTTTAAGCAACCTATTTGAGTGGAATTCAATTTAGCCATCATTCCATTTTCCTGATTTTTACAGAAGTGATAATTCTGTCTGATAACAATTTCTAGCTATAATCCCATTTTCCTGATTTTTACAAATGTGATAATTCTGACTGATAGCAATTTATTTCTAGCTATAATCACTTAAGTGTTCTCTGCTCTATATATCTATTTTCTATTTCTTTTTGTTGTTTGTTTTTGGTTTTTTTATGTGAATATCAGTATGCACCTGAAATGTCAGTTTATCTATGGACAAAAATATAATAGAGTCGTTTATAATTAATTCAATTCACTATTTGCATTTCTTTAGCAAGAAAAAGGGGGGTTGGGGGTGTGGAAATTACAAAATAAAAAGTAATAAACAGAAAGAACAGTTTTCCCAAGCAGAATTCAATTCACATGATTTTTCTCAATTGTAAATATGCAACAAAAGTTGGGGTTAAATCAAAAGCACCTTTCAGATTCAAGCAAACAAACAGACAAACAAAAATATGTATTTGGAAAGAAGAGTTTGAATATGTTGTATTATGAAACTGTCACCTGCATTTACCCTGCTGCTTTTTACTTTCTTGGTGTTTCTCTGCCAATATTGCAATGGTGTACATATCATCAAATGATAGAAGAGTGCTAAACATGAATTGTGGAAGAATTTACCTTAATTTAGTGTGTTTTGAGCAAGTCATAGAATCATAGAGTCATAGAATGGTGAGGTTGGAAGGGACCTCAAGGATCATCTAGTTCCAACCCCCTGCCTCAACTCTTTCAGCCTGTCCTCATAGCAGAGCTGCTGCAGCCCTCTAAGCATCTTCATGGCCTCCTCTGGACCAGCTCAAACACTTCCATGTCCTTCCTGTGCTGGGGGCTCCAGAACTGCACACAGGACTCCAGGTTGTGTCTGAGGAGAGCAGAGCAAAGGGGCAGAATCCCCTCCCTTGCCCTGCTGCCCACATTACTTTTCTGCTGAGAACAGCCCTGAGTAAAAGGCCCTGGGGGTCTGGGGGATGAAAAGCTCAACATGAGGCTGCAGTGTGAGTGCAGCCCAGACAGTAACTGTGTGCTGGGTTGCAGCAAGAGCAGTGTGGGCAACAGGGAGAGGGAGGGGATTCTGCCCCTTTACTCTGCTCTCCTCAGACCCCACCTGGAGTCCTGTGTGCAGTTCTGGAGCCCCCAGCACAAGAAGGACATGGAAGTGTTGGAGTGGGTCCAGAGGAGGCCATGAAGATGCTTAGAGGGCTGCAGCAACTCTGCTGTGAGGACAGGCTGAGAGAGTTGAGGCTCTGCAGCCTGGAGAAGAGAAGGCTTCCAGGAGACCTTAGAGTAGCCTTCCAGTATCCAAATGAGGCCTCCAGGAAGGCTGAGGATGGACTATTGACAAGGTCTTGTAATGCCAGGACAAGGGGCAATGGGTTTAAAGTGGCAGAGGGGAGATTTAGACTGGATGTTAGGATGAAGTTGTTTGCAGTGAGGGTGGTGAGACACTGGCACAGGTTGCCCAGGGAGGTGTTCAAGGCCAGGTTGGCCACCTGTATTAGTGGGAGTTGTCCCTGTCTATGGCAGGGGGTTGGAACTAGATGATCCTCGAGGTCACTTCCAACCTTACCATTCTATGATTCGAATGTTTGAGAACCCTTTCAGTGAAGAAGCATTTCCCAGTAGCCAGCCTAAACCTCCTGTGGGGCAGCTTGAAACCCTTTCCCCTGCTCGTTTTGCTCATCATCAAGAAGAGGCTGCCCCCTCCTGGCTCCAGCCTCCCTGCATGGAGTTGTAGAGAGCAGCTGAAGTCTCCCCTCAACCTCTGTTACTCCAGACTGAAGCACCCCAGCTCCCTTGGACGCTCCTTGTGGGCCATGTGCTCCAAGCTCTTCACAATCCTCCTTGCCGTCCACTGAACACTCTCCAGCACCACAATGTCCTTCCTATAGTGAGAGCCCCAGAACTACATCTATGAAAACATGACACACTTTACAGACAGATTCCTTCCCTTAGGGAATAGCAATCCATACAATTTTAGCTTATTTAAATAGCTTTGGAGGAGTCTTTGTGCTGCAAAGCTTATTTATAGTTCTGACTGGCAAATACCAGTCATCTTGGTTCTCTCACCTTGAATTGCTTTCAGATGTCAAAAATATCTCTGATTCATCATTCACTGGCAAAAGCTGGAGGTGGAAGACTCATTGCACTGGGCTCCAGCGCGGGGACTGTGTCAGTTTGATAGATAGGTCTGTGCTCCCTCTTGTGTTGACGGAAAACAGCTCAGTTTTGCTCCACCTGGTACTGGGTGAGTGGCCTTTCTGCCAACATTCTTCAGAAAGAGAAGAACCTAAAGAGCAGAAATAAAACACTAATGTGTGTTACCAGCTGTTGCAAAAGTGCTGGAGACCCTCATCGTTCAAGTTTTCTTGTTGGACCATTTCGACAGGACTGACTGGAGAGTCTGGGAAACAATGAGCTGTGGGTGTCTTTGTTCCAAGTTCCAGCCAGGCACACTGTGGTGCACTTCAGAAGCCAGTGGGAATTCACCAGAATGAAGAGAAGGCTCTGGGGGGGATCTTAGAGCTGCCTTCCAGTATCTGAAGGGGTCTGCAGGAAGGCCAGAGAGGGACTTTGTGTAAGGGTGTCCAGTAATAGGACAAGGGGGAATGGTTAAAGCTGCGGGAGAGTAGGTTTAGACTGGATCTTAGGAAGAAGTTCTTCACTACAAGGGTGGTGAGATTCTGGAATAAGTTTCCTGGGGAGGTTTTGGATGTCTGCCCCCCTGAGGGTGTTTGAGGCTGGGCTGAATGGGGCCTTGAGCAGCCAAGTCTAGCTGAGAGGTGTCCCTGCCCATGGTGGGGAGGAGTAGATTGATCTCTAAGGTCTCTTCCAACTTAAGCCATTCTGTGATTCCCTGACTGCCTAGTCCACTTCAAATTATTTCTTGTCATATCATAGACATGCTTTGGGTGTTGTTTGGAAAGCACAATGTGACTGGAATGGTCATAGATACCTAAATGTTTGGAAAACCAGAACAGAAGCAGTAAGGCACTATCCTTCCCTGCACTCCTCTTGCCATGCTTCCCTCTTATCCCTGAGTTAAAGATGGGCACAAGTGTAACACTGACTAATCTTAGTCATCTGTTGGTGGCAAATCACCAGATCTTCCCAGGTTTTAGAAAGACTACAGTGCATACTACTTGATGTTTAGCCAGCTAAAATTAGAAATATTGATTGGGGCATCACAGTGAAAAGAGATTTTTCCAGTCCCCATGCAGCTAGGGGTAGAGCATGACTTCTTAAGTTCTTCTCATAATTACACTTCAGACAGAAAGGAGAAGACATGATGAAGCTGGAAAATCATGAAAGGAAATTAAAAGAATCACAAGAAGGAAGAAAAAATTATTGGTAAACTTTGGATGAGGTCTGAAATGAGCAGACATAGCATTCCCATCCTGCTCTTCCATTTTGCAGTTTGACTGCTTTCATTTATTACTGCATTGGGAAAAACAAAGCAAAAAAACCCAATAATTAACTTTACCCTGGTCTCTGAGTATTAGTCTTAGTGAGGTGTCCCTGCCTATGGCAGGGGGTTGGAACTAGATGATCTTTGAGGTCCCTTCCAACCTTACCATTCTATGATACTATGATTTATTGTTCTGTCCACATTTATTCTGTGGGGTTAGAAGAGAAGTGAGCTTGCTCTCAATATATTCCCTGGTCTACAGGCTCAGGTTTATCTGGGCTTTAGCTGACTTTATCAAAGGAAATGGGCATGAAATAACTGGCAATGCCATAGCTTGATCGAAAGCTTTACCCTGAAGCTATTTAGAAAGGACTTAATCTAAACAAACTCCTACATGCCTCCATCAGCTGTAAATCTTCACTAGCATAGTTGGTTTGGGGTTTTTTCTGCAGAGTACTTCTTTCAAATGAGTAATAAGTAATAAATGTGCATCATTGTTCTTCCTGAGTGTGGCAGTGGGCACTCAGCATACAAGAAAATACCTTTTAAATGTTTAGATTTCTTTTTTTTTTAATTGATTGTGGGTTGTTTTTTGATTTTTTTTTTATTGAATGTCTATGTTAGCAGAAAGGATACTCCAACTAAATATTTAATTTCCACATTACGGCTACCCTTGTATCTGTTAGAGTGAAGAAAGGAAATAAACCACCTTTCTCACACTGCCAGCATTCTCGGTCCTGTTGTTAATACAAGGTAGGAGTTGAGTTGTACTGAGAGTTTAGTTTGGCCATTTGCCATGATATAAGGGAACCTGAATCACCAGAAGAAATTAAATCTGTCTTGAATCTATGTGAGACACACAGAAAGAAATGGGGTTTTGCAAAGATACTGCATGAGAAATTTTTTTGTACACCTAAAAATTTTTTTGTCCAGTTCTGACCCCTCAATTTAAGAAGGACATTGAGGTGCTTGAGCGTGTCCAGAGAAGGGCAACAAGGCTGGGGAGAGGCCTGGAGCACAGCCCTATGGAGAGAGGCTGAGGGAGCTGGGATTGTTTAGCCTGGAGAAGAGGAGGCTCAAGGGAGACCTTCTTGCTGTCTACAGCTACCTGAAGAGTGGTTGTAGCCAGGAGGAGGTTACCTTCTTCTCTCAGGCTACCAGCACCAGAACAACAGGACACAGTCTCAAGCTGTGCCAGGGGAAGTTTAGGCTGGAGGTGAGGAGAAAGTTGTTGCCTGAGAGAGTCACTGACTGCTGGAATGGGCTGCCCAGGGAGGTGGTGGAGTCAGCATCCCTGGAGGTGTTCAAGGTGTGTTTGGATGTGGCACTTGGTGCCATGGTCTGGTCTTGAGGGCTGTGGTGATGGGTTGGACTTGATGAGCTTTGAGATCTCTTCCAACCCTGGTGATACTGTGAGACTGTGGTACTGTAAAATGTCTGCTTCAGTGAGATAAAGCAGGTCACAGGAATTTGCAGTGTTTCTTCCCAGCACTCTAATTGCTTTATATTTAATTTTACTGCAATAAAAATCAACACTGAAAATCATTATTAGAGAGAAACTTGCATTTAAGAGGTAGTTGAAGATCTGTATAGGCTGAGCTTTCAGAATCTTTTTTTATGCAGTCTAAAGCAGGAAATAAAAGACAATTTATGGGACAGATGTAATTTCTTTTTAAGCTATGAGAAAGAAGAATTAAATTAATACATAGAGAATCATAGAATGGTAAGGTTGGTAGGGACCTCAAGGATCATCTAGTTCCATCCCCCTACCATAGGCAGGGGCACCTCCCGCTAGTACAGGGCACTCAAGACCTCCTCCAACCTGGCCTTGATCACCTCCAGGGAGGTTGTGGAGCACAGAATCACCCAATGTGATCAAAGATTGTGCCAGACTCTCACCAGATCAAACCTGTGCCAGTGTCTCACCACCCTCACTGGAAAGAACTTCCTCCTAACATCCACTTTCAATCTCCCCTCTGCCAGTTCAAACCCATTGCCCCTTGTCCTGGCATCGCAAGACCTCCCCAGCCTTCCTGGAGCCCCCTTCAGATACTGGAAGGCTACTCTAAGGTCTCCAGGAAGCCTTCTCCTCTCCAGGCTGCAGAGCCCAAACTCTCTCAGCCTGACCTCACAGCAGAGCTGCTGCAGCCCTCTGAGCATCTTCGTGCCTTCCTCTGGACCTGCTCCAACACAACATCTCCAGAGGTGGGATCTCAACTACATCCCTGGGCAACCAGCTCCAGTGTTCCACTGCCATCATGGTACAAAACTTGTTCCTAACACCCAGTCTGTATCTCCTCAATTTCAAGCCACTGTCCCTCACTCTATCACTACAGACCTTTGTAAGCAGTCCCTCTGCAGCCTTCTTGTAGGCCCCCTTCCCTTAGTGGGAGGCAGATATTAGGCCTCCCTGGAGCCTTTTCTTCTCCAAGCTGAACAACTCCAGCTCCCTCAGCCTGTCCTTGTAGCAGAGGTGTTCCAGCCCCTTGATCATTTTTATGGCACTCCTCTGGACCTGCTCCATCAGGTGCATGTCCTTCCTATGTTGAGGGCTCCAGAGGTGGGTTCAGTACTCCAGGTGAGATCTTGCCAGCGTAGCATAAAAGTATGTGGTAGAATAAGCACTTTTTAGGTCAGCATGTACAGACATTTCATTTTCCTGGGTGTAAAAGTGGAAGCCAACTGAAATATAAAGTGTTAAAAACTGGAAAGCAAATAGATTCCAGACTGAAGATCTTAGTGTCTGACAGATGTGGGCAGATAGCAAGTACGTTCCTCCTGCTCCTCTGAAAGGATGCGGTGTATGTGAGGTGGTTCAAACTGCATTTAGAATGTGAAGCTGTTACAAATATCTCCAAGTCATGCAGAGCAGCTTCTAATATTTAGGAAATAGAGAGAAAATGCTCTGCATTTTTGGTGACAGTTTGCTAGTAACATTAAAAAATGCAGAATAATGAGTCTGTGGCTCTGTGTCTGCTCCTGAATGCCAAGAAAAATCCCACTGAAATATATTAAGAATTTAATTATAATGTTCTTCATTTTAAAATTATCTTTATCCATCTACATGTGTCGTGTTAAGCATATACTTGTAAGTTGTGACTGCAAGGGACCTTTCCCCAGGGACTCATTGCTGCCAAATCAAAAGGAGTTGCTAATAACTGAGAACCATTAAGTATTCAAAAGTCCATAAGGCCTTCAAGATGATAGAAGCAATCTGTCTGAAGAAAAAGACCTGGATGGTTTTCCAGTAATAGTGCTTGTGCTATAATTGTTCCTCAGTCTGTGGAACCATGAATTATTTTCTCTTGTTTGTTTGTTGCTTCTTTGATTTGTGGATTTTGGTGTGTTTTGTGTTTTCTTTTCATAAATTGATTCCTAAAAAGGCACTAGGGAGAGAAAGGCAGAGATCTGTGTCTACAAAAAGAAACTGGCAATTAAGGGCATATGGAGTGTCAAGCTTGCAGATGACACCAAGCTGTGTGGCACAGTTGACTTGCTAGAGGGCAGAGATCCATCCAGAGGGACATGGACAGGCTGCAGAGGTGTGCCCAGGCCAGTCTCATGACATTCAACAAGGCCAAGTGTAAGGTCCTGCACCTGGGTAGGCACAATGCCAAGCACAGCTCCAGGCTGGGTGGGGAATGGCTGAGAGCAGCCCTGAGGAAAAGGCCCTGGGGGTGTGGGGTGATGAAAAGCTGAAGATGAGGCTGCAGTGGGAGTGCAGCCCAGACAGCAACTGTGTGCTGGGCTGCAGCAAGAGCAGTGTGGGCAGCAGGGAGAGGGAGGGCATTGTGCCCCTTTGCTCTGCTCTCCTCAGACCCCACCTGGAGTCCTGTGTGCAGTTCTGGAGCCCCCAGCACAGGAAGGACATGGAAGTGTTGGAGTGGGTCCAGAGGAGTCCATGAAGATGATCAGAGGGTTGGATCAGCTTTGCTGTGAGGACAGGCTGAGAGAGTTGGGGCTCTGCAGCCTGGAGAAGAGAAGGCTTCCAGGAGACCTTAGAGTAGCCTTCCAGGATCTGAAGGGGGCTCCAGGAAGGCTGTGAAGGGACTATTGACAAGGGCTTGCAATGACAGGACAAGGGGAATGGGTTTGAAGTGGCAGAGGGGAGATTGAAAGTGGATGTTAGGAGGAAGTTGTTTGCAGTGAGGGTGGTGAGACACTGGCACAGGTTGCCCAGGGAGGTTGTGGCTGCTCCCTCCCTGGAGGTGTTCAAGACCAGGTTGGATGAGGCCTTAGGTGAGGTGTACTAGTGGGAGGTGTCCCTGCCTATGGCAGGGGGTTGGAACTAGATGATCCTTGAGGTCCCTTCCAACCTTACCATTCTATCATTCTATATCACGTCTCAAGATCTATGATTAAACATACTGGATTAGAAATTCTCAATGTGAAACATCAGCAAATCTAGTTAACAGGCTTTTATAGATCTCTGGTAAAAACATTCCTGTATGGAGTTTGACACATTTGATATTCCGGACTTGGGGGGTGTCTATTAGGTAGCACCAAAATTTTCCATGTGTATGGAAATTGTAGGCACAAATGAGAAGCATTTGTCTGCTGTTGCTGTCAGGCACTCTCTCAGCTGGTCTCCCTTTAGAGACAGAGCCTCTAGGATGGCATTGCAGCCAGTCAGCATGTATCACTGGTGGGCATTCATACAGACAGGGAAATGCATGCTTCACCTCATGTGCAACTAAGCACTTGTCTTAGTTTTTACCATATCCGCAAGTCTGTCTGCATCATACTCAGGATTCATTGTCACACCTGACCATATCTTCAGTGCCTCCATTGGATCTTCACTCTTCCCTAAACAGTTGCAAGTGTTTCTCTTATCTCATGTTCTTACACCTACTCAATCAGAAGAAAGTTCCTGCTTTGCAACTAATCAAAGTCAGGTTCCACTGTGTGAATTGCAGACATATTACTGAGATACTTCTTAAAATAGTCCAGTGCTTTGGGAATAAGAAGATGAAAGACTGTCTTTTCTTTAGTGTTATCTAAGATCTAAACTGTTTCTATTTCTCCATTAGCACCAGTCATGCTATTCCTTACCTAGAATTCTGATTTCTTTTATTCTTTCTCTCACACAAATCCCAGGAATTCTCAGCTCTCTCTGACCAGTCACTGCAGACCAACTGGAAAGTCTAATCAGTTAATGCAATACAAAACTTTCTTTAGACATAAGTCAATGCTGATTCCTATTTAGCAGTTCCAAAACTGTCAGGATGAGCAGCAAATGTAGGAATGATACAGATTGATTCCACTTCACCCACACTATGACAGAACTAATTTAGCAAGCTCAGTGCTCACACAGTGATGAATATCGCCTGGAATGACTCATTTCCTTTTACTATCCCATCATAAAGGTTAATTTCATGGGATTCTGTTCAGCACATTATTTAGCAATTAAGATGAAATCAGGTTGTCTGTTCCGGGAGGTGACTGGTCAGCACCACTAAATGGCACTGCAGTTGCACTTGGGCAGGTAAATGGTACTCATCTTTCCTATGCAAACAGATTCTAGCCATGAGTGGGATGAACATGGGTGATGTCTATGGGAGTTTTCCTTTCACCACATGGTTTCCCATGAAGTTCCAGAAATCCTTTGGTCTAGAGCTAACCAGATTATCCTAATGGTCTCCTCCAACCTTAACCATTCCATTCTATGTTCTCTTTACCTCCTGCCTGCCATGATGTAGCTAATGTGCAGCCTAACCCCCCAAGATAGGACTGTCCCCTACATACTGTGCAACAGTAACCTAACCTTTCTGCATGAGCAGTATATTTAATCTTATAGAATCACAGAATGGGGAGGGTGGAAGGGACCTCAAGGATCATCTAGTTTCAACCCCCTGCCATAGGCAGGGACACCTACTACTAGCACAGGGCACTCAAGGCCTCATCCAGCCTGGCCTTCAACACGTCCAGGGAGGTTGTGGAGCACAGAAGATCATGTTGGGTGATTTTGTGCTCCACAACCTTCCTGGGCAACCTGTGCCAGTGCCTCACCACCCTCACTGTAAACAACTTCTCCCCTCTGCCACTTTCAACCCATTTTCCCTTGTGCTGTCGTTACAAGACCTTGTCAATAGTCCCTCCTCAGCCTTCCTGGAGCCCCCTTCAGATCCTGGAAGGCTACTCTAAGGTCTCCTGGAAGCCTTCTCATCTCCAGGCTGCAGAGCCCCAACTCTCTCAGCCTGTCCTCACAGCAGAGCTGCTGCAGCCCTCTGAGCATCTTCATGGCCTCCTCTGCACTGGCTCCAACACTTCCATGTCCTTCCTGTGCTGGGGGCTCCAGAACTGCACACAGGACTCCAGGTGGGGTCTGAGGAGAGCAGAGCAAAGGGGCACAATCCCCTCC
>VWZE01022108.1:87522-112501 GCA_013396675.1 Eubucco bourcierii | reverse complement strand
TTGTTATTAGTTAACAGCTAGTTAGCCTATTTCTGCCTAAACAAAAAGAAATGTTAACACCTTGCCAGCTGCTAAAAGGAACCCAGTAGTTTTGAACAGTGCTAAGTTGCATCGTGTTAAGTGTGCCAGTTTAATGCAATACAACAAAATTCCACAGATCAAGAGGTTATTCTTCCCCTTTGCTCTTGTGAGGCCCCACCTTGAATAACATGTCCAGTTATGGTGTCTCCATCATCAGGAGGACACAGAGCTGTTGGAGCAAGACCAGAGGAAGGCCACAAAGATGGTGCAAGGGCTAGAACACCTCTAGTATATAAGGATAGGCTGAGGGAGCTGGGGTTGTTCAGCCTGAAGAAGAAAATACTCTGGAGGGCCTTAGAGCCTCCTTCCAGTACTTGAAGGCATCCTACAGCAAGCCTGAAAAGGCACTTGTCAGCAGCTGAATCTTGTTGAGAGGCATTCCTGCCCATAACAGGGGGCATCAGAGTAGATGATCTCTAAGGTCCCTTCCAACCTAAGCCATTCTATTACTTTCCCATGATGGTTTTGGTGAAATGTGGCCCCTTCTGCAGCAAAAGCACAGCTTCTCCCTGCAGGAGCAAGCTCTTAGCTTAAGCACTGAGAGTAGAAACTCTAATAATTATAGGAGATTTTAAGATATTTATTTGGTACTTGTAAAATGCAGCACAATTGTTATACTGTGCAAGAGGAAAAGTGCACTTAAATGTTGATAGCCTCCAGCTGTGGCCAGTTATAGATGCATGTGGAGGAATACATGAACACAACAGGCCTCCTTCTCTCTTTCAGTACAATAGAACTGTAACATATTGGGTTCTTTTTAAGGGAAAAGATGGCATTAATCTAGATAAATGTGGATATCTCCATGGCAGTTAGAAATGTATGATGTTCCCTCTCTGGAATATTTTTATCATCAGTGGAAAACTATAAAATACTTCTGATTCCAGGTTCTGAGTGTCCCTGTAAAGCAGATACCAAAAAGAGTGAATAAATAATGTATGTCAGCACACTAACTGGAACAGGAAAGGAGTCTTGATGCATAATGCTGATCTGCTGACTGTGGGAGCTGATGTTTCTAAAAACAAGTTGTTGCTCACCATCAATGCAGGATGTAGCCATTCCAATAAAATAATAATAATAATAACGTGCTAGGAGAAATTATGGATGTGATTGTCAAGAAAATTACTAGTTCAATTACTGTGCCCCCAGCACAGGAAGGACATGGAACTGTTGGAATGGGTCCAGAGGAGGCCACAAAGATGCTCAGAGGGCTGCAGCAGCTCTGCTATGAGGACAGGCTGAGAGAGTTGGGGCTCTGCAGCCTGGAGAAGAGAAGGCTTCCAGGAGACCGCAGAGTAGCCTTCCAGGATCTGAAGGGGGCCTCCAGGAAGGCTGGGGAGGGACTGTTGACAAGGGCTTGGAATGACAGGACAATGGGCAATGGGTTTGAATTGGCAGAAGGGAGATTGAAAGTGGATGTTAGGAGGAAGTTGTTTGCAGTGAGGGTGGTGAGACACTGGCACAGGTTGCCCAGGGAGGTTGTGGCTGCTCCTTCCCTGAAGGTGTTCAAGGCCAGACTGGAGGAGATCTTGAGTGAGCTGTGCTAGTGGGAGGTGTCCCTGCCTATGGCAGGGGGTTGGAACTGGATGATCCTTGAGGTCCCTTCCAACCTTACCATTCTATCATTCTATGATTCTATGACACAGTCATCAGAGATGTCATGGAACAATGTAAGTTTCTTTATCTTCTGTCTACTAAACTGCTGATTTGAAGCATACAAAAATTGGGAAATGCAAATGACATATCCTAATTATAAAGGAGCAGTTACAGAATCTAATTAGGTTCTTTAGACCAAAAAAAATCTTTTCTTAATTCCCAGTCTCCTGCCCCTTTTCAGTACTTTTTGATCTCTCTTTTCTTTTTGTTATCAGACTTGTGTTCCTCCTAGTGATGTTCTTTTTTACCACTATTATTTTTTTCAGCAAAAGGTATTTAGCAGTTACTCCTCAAGAAAAGAGAAATCAGCTTCTTGCTTTAAACCTTTTTCCTTAGACCCCCCCAGGGCTATCAGTCAGATCAATTAAGTCACTTAAATTGCTTTGATTTTAAACATTCATGAATCCATAAGGCAGTCAATAATAGCAAAGTACCCCTATACTGACAGATTAAATGCATCTCAGTGTGAGACAAAGCTTTTGAGATTCAATTTCCTTTCTATTTGCTTTTCCATTTCTTTTCAATTTCCTTTCTGTTTGTTTTGTTCACATGTGCTTGACCTTGGTGACCAAGTGAGTAAGTGCGATGCCATTGCCCTAACCAGTGCAACTCTCACTTGATTTCCAATCCCCAGCACTGCCATGCTGCTCAGATAGGCTCTTTTAAATTGAAGCAAGTCATTGGACAGAGGAATCAGTGCAGCCTCAGCAAGTGTGCAGACAACACCAAGCTGTGTGGCTCAGTCACTTGCTAGAGAGCAGGGATCCATCCAGAGGGACCTGCACAGGCTGCAGAGCTGTGCCCAGGCCAACCTCAGGACATTCAACAAGGCCAAGTGTAAGGTCCTACACCTGGGTAGGCACAATGCCAAGCACAACTGCAGGCTGGGTGGGGAATGGCTGAGAGCAGTCCTGAGGAAAAGGCCCTGGGGGTGTGGGGTGATGAAAAGCTCAACATGAGGCTGCAGTGNAGAGTTGGGGCTCTGCAGCCTGGAGAAGAGAAGGCTTCCAGGAGACCTTAGAGTAGCTTCCTAATATCTGAAGAGTGCCTACAGGAAGGGTGGGGAGGGACTATTGCCAAGGTCTTGCAATGCCAGGACAAGGGGCAATGGGTTTGAAGTGGCAGAGGGGAGATTGAAAGCGGATGTTAGGAGGAAGTTGTTTGCACTGAGAGTGGTGAGACACTGGCACAGGTTGCCCAGGGAGGTTGTGGCTGCTACCAAACTTGAGTGCCCTGTACTAGTGTGAGGTGTCCCTACCTATGGCAGGGGGTTGGAACTAGATGATCCTTGAGGTCCCTTCCAAACTTACCATTCTATGATTCTATGATTGATGAAAGCCTTACTGCTCCCCTGGTAAATTCTCTCTTGAACCTGCATTTGTCAACAAAAGGATGTTAACCACTTTCTCCAATATCTGAAGTTTTATCCTTGCTTGTTGCCAGTCTGTAGAAGGCATGGCTTGGCTTGTCTTACTCAAGAGGTTTATCCTGTCATACTCAACATCTTATGCCATGGTAACATTATGAAGCCCCATATTGATAGGGAAGCAAAAATAACTTCTATCCTTTTTAGAAGCTTTTTAAGGATTGCCTGTTGTTATGGCACAAAAACCAGAGGGAACCATGTTTAATCTTAATTAATACTGCTTTATTCCAGAAGAACTGAGCTTACAACTAAACTCTAAACTAAAAAAAAAAAAAAACAAAAAAAACCTAAAAAACTTAAAACTCTCACAAGCAAAAGAAAGCTCATGCTTTTGATTGATGGCTGGCAAATGAAGTGGGCTAAAATTTAGGAAAAGACAAATCAATTTGTCTTTTCCTAAGACAATTACCTAATTCCTAAGAACAGCTAACTAATGCCTCCTGAGCATCATTTTTTAGCCCTTCTGCACTGTCTGTATTTCTGCAAACTGCTGCAAACAAAGTTATAAATTCTTAGTGAGAAAAGTATGACTTGGTATGTCAAATCATAATTCATAGAATCCTATGGGGGGGAAAAAATTATAAAGTTAGTGTTTATTTCTCATATTCTTTCATTGTCATTTCACCTGCCCTTTATTCCATGAACAAGTCTCATTATATTTATTTAGTAAATTTGTTTGTTTTCCTATGAGTTTCACTTCATTATTTTTCTCATTTGTTATATGCAACAGCACAGGATTTTGAAATAAAAATATGATCCAGGTGAAGACTTGGTTTTATATGTGTAAGTGGTACACACTTGTGGTTTTGCTTGCTGTGTGAGTGATGCAGTTTTATAGTACATTGCTTTTAGTGGACTATTAATAATTCAGTCTCTTGTCTCATTAAGTAATTCTTTTTTTTAACCCCTTTAGAGCCTGAGGCTTGGGGTTTGATACTTCTATATTAGTAAGAATCATAGAATAACAAAAGTTTATTTCTTTGGAGTAATCCTTATGACTATCAATTTCAAAATACGGATGCATCTCTCAGAACCTGAGTTGCGACTCCCAGATGTGAATCTACAGTTTGCTTTTTGTAAACATTTTGCTGTAACCACAGAATTTCTCATCTTATCACAACAAACATTCTATCATTTGTGCAGGGATTGACTCTGTAAATACTGAGCGTAAAACTTCCTCGTAGTGATACCTTGCTCCATACCGAGTCTGCTGGTTCAGCTCTGGGCTACTTGGAAGACACAACAAGTCATTGGAGCCTGTTCATTTTTCAGCCTGTTCATTTTTCAGCCTGCTTATTTTTCAGCCTGTTTATCACAGCTCTGTTCCTATGTCCCACAATGAATTACGTTAATCTCTTTTGTCACTCTTTGATAAGAAAAGATACGGAAGAAAAATCTAAACCTGGCCTATTTCCAGGCTGAAATGTGGAGGTGTATTTTTAATTCTGAATCAGTTTCCCCAGTTTGCTTTCATCCTGTTGCATTTTATGAAGTGAGAAAGCAGACAAGAAGTGTATTTGAATTACCAAACCACAAATTTGCAATTTGCAAATTTTTGCCCATTTGCAATTTGCAAATTTAGGCCCATTTTGAGGCTCAGGTTCTCAACAGTAATGTGCCACTGTAGGGAACAGCTGTCTTCCATGGTCTCATGGCTGGCAAGGAGATGTCTGATATATAAAATGTTTGAGTTTCTTACACTCTTGGCACATGTGCATGTGGGTGATGCTGCAAAAGTTTTCCAATATGATGGGGATTGTGGAGAGTGCATGTTTAGTTTGAATCAGAAAGAAATTGATTTGTTTCAGCAGGTAAATTAGAGCTGATGGGATAATTAACAGTCTAAGCTGTGTGAAGTGAAAAGGCTTTGCTGAAGTGTTGTGCCATTTAAACCATATTCACTAATGTCACATCAAATATTCTTATCAAAGCAGTCAATCTGATGCCTTTGGCAAACTCTGGGTGCTTGACCTCATGCTGTTTTCCCTTCTTAGGAATGCAGGTGCTGGAATGGAATGGGATCCCCTTGACTGGGAAAACTTATGAAGAAGTCCAGAGCATTATTATTCAGCAGAGTGGGGAAGCAGAAATATGTGTAAGACTGTGAGTTTTTCCCCATCTTTCTGTTTCCATATTTTTTTGGCTTTTCATGGCTTTTTTTCTTTTTTCTTTTTTTTTTCTTTTTTCTTTTTTTTTTCTAAAGAATAATTAAAGTTGTTAAGGTGGAACCTTTGCTAGCATAAAGCGTTGCTGTAACAAAGCAAGAGATTGCTCTGAGTGTGGGAGGTCTGTTTGTTCTTTTACTCTTTCTAAAATCATAAGGAAAGAGAAGCTGAGTCAGATGTTAGTAATTATGTTTTTTTTTATAAACAATTATATATCCATTGTCAGGCCACAATCTTCTCTTGTTGGTATACATACAATTCCCTGAATTTACTGGAGTTACAAAAAGGTGGTAATTTAGCACTGACTTGACCTTTACTGAAATCTCTATCTTTTAGATGACTGTCATTTAAGCATGGTGAGGAATGTGGAAAGTTGCATTCAATCCATTAAAGATTTCACCTTAAAAGAACCTTTTCTTCTCAGCTCTTTAACAGAATTGCAAAAAATATATCAGCTAAGAAGGGGCCATGCTTGGGAGCTGCTTTCTGTCATGAACCACTATTCATTTATCTACTTAATACAATAGCAAGGGTATGAGGGAAGAGTTTCTTTTGTCTCAGGCTTCTCATTGCTTTCTTTAGGGACCTAAACATGCTCTCAGACTCTGAGAATCCCCAGCATCTGGAGCTGCATGAGCCAGTAAAGGCAGGTGAGCAACCAGTTATTGCTTTGATATTGTGGGACTGGGTAGCAGCTGAAAATTGAATGTGATCTAAACAAAGATATTAGCATTGTAACCTCAGGTGTTACATCCCAAATCTTGCCATGGGCAAAAAGGGGACCACACCTTACATTAAAAAAAAAATAAAATTAAAAAATCAAGCATTTGTTGTTGTTATTAGCTCCTTTCAATCTAAACTGACACAATCCTACACTATCTTATTAGTGCAAAGGAAATCTCAGTAACAATACAGCAGCTATGATTTGTTATCCAGGAAAAACCTCCCTCTAGCTACTCCTTCATCTCTGCATACCACAGAAAACTGTGGCATAGTGCACCCCCTCGGCAGCTTCTTTGTGCCCTGTGTGCAGAGCTTTCACTCCAGGACCACTGCCCAAGTTGACGGTGCCCAGAGGAATTTGCTGGCAGACTGTGATGTTTGTGGTGAACACTTTTGACTCCTTCTTGCTGGAAGGTGGAATGATGTTTTTTATTCCCTCCTCTTTGCTTCAGTTTCTGCTTGGGGCCTCTTTTTTCACGTTTTCTATCACACCTTGTGCTTTCATCACCAGCCAGCAGCAGCTCTGCATTGTGTATGACTTGACTGGGTACTGTACACTTCATGTGTACATGTGAGATATATTATTTTTATTTTTTTCTTCTATAGCCCCTGAAATGTCTTCTGTCCACATCCTGAATTTACATCAGTACCAGTAACTGACTAGCAAGTTGCTGGTGTCCCTGGAGCCTCAGCTATCCTCCTGTGCCCAAACCTTGCGGCACTCTGTTGTCATCCCAGGCCTGTGCTCCTGCGAGATGCGTTATTAATCTGGAGTCAGAAATAGTTCAGTCTGCACACTGCAATTACTGTTGTGCCTCTATACAGGGAAATTATTAAGAATGGGCATTATACCATGCAATTATAAAAGGTGAAATACAACTCAGACAAATTAAAGTCATTAGACAATTGCTCTTGCAGCTAGACAAGCTGAAAAGAAGCTCCAAGCAAACTGGAGCTGCTCCAGATAACACACAACAAGTCCTAAGGCCTATGCTATCTTAGTGCAAGGCTTGTGGCCTGTTATTAGTGCTAATAATCCACTATTGATTAGGATACAGTCATGCAGTAGAAAGTATGAAGTGTTTTTTAAGTGATTTCTAAGATGGTAGTGCTTTGGGAAGGCTCCCTTCTATTCAGTCAATACCATGACTGGAGGGTCCAGTCAAGGTATTAGTTGTAGCTAATCTAACTTATGGTATTAGTTATAGCTAATCTAATTTACGTTACTAGTTATAGCTAATCTAACTTTGAACCAGTGTTCACAATCCTGCTAGTAAAGCAGCCCTTCAGCAGTCTCAGTGGAGGCTGTTTCACTCAGCATCTCATTGGTCCATTCTAAGTTCCACAGATTTGTGGCTGCCCTTTCAATAATCTGTACACAGGCAACACCATTTTCTGATTAGGTAACTCTTCCCATCTATTAAGATGCTTACCATCAAGCATATTAATATGTTATCAAGTTGAAAGTGGATGTTCTTGGAATTAATTGAAAGTGGACACTGAGCATGACAGAAAGTTGAGGTGTAGATATCCACATTTTTTTCATGATATGTTTTATCCGTTCACTAAAGGCATTTGTAGACAGTGAAATAGGAATTTGAAAGGATAGTAGCAAGAATTGCCAAAGTTTTTTATTAGAAGTGAAAACTCAAAATGAGAATTAAATTCCTCCATTCTTGCAGACATGTTTCCTTCCAGTCTTCTAGTGATTTCCGAGTTGGAATAACTCTGTAGAGTCCCTTCTGGCTGCCAAGCTAAGTCTTTCCTGCCATTACCTCTGAGACTGGGCAGACCACTAGTGGATTGCAAAGGAAAAATAGCCATTCCCTATAGAAAGAAAAACAAATACAGCCTAGCAGGCAGGACAAGACTAACATATTGCCTGGAATCTCTCATACTGAGAATCTGGGAAGCAAGCTGAGCCTTCTATTCTTTTAAGTCTGCAGTTTAAGGCATATATAAAACATGATTGACCTAATTTCTCTACAAAGTGGAGATTGCTGTCCTCAAAGGGCAGCAGTCAAGATTCATTACATAGTTGTGATTGATTTGCAGTGTTAAAGTTTTGAGGTCTTTTTTTCTGTATTTTGTTATATCTCAGGAGCAGAATTCAGTTTTAGTAATTTTTTATTTTTTTTTAAGTCTGCATTAAACCTTGTTGCTTGGATACTTAGGAAACTGGCCCAGCTCCAAACAGTGCAAGTTAGCACAGGCTAACAGTCTTTAATACTGTAATTGGCTCCTGGATGATTCGGCATGATCAGCAAGACCTATTTTTCTTAATCTAGAGAATAAGCTTCTCAGGAGACTTGTGAGGTAACACAAATTGACAGTGTTGAGTAGAAAGATTGGAATTAGGATATTGATGTTTGAGAAGGTTTGGGAGTTCCCTGCCCCCCACACTTTGTAAAATGACCCAGACTAGACTCAGCCAGCTGGAAGTTAAGGACTGAAGCTCTATTTACAGCTCAGCACAATGTACAAGCAGAGATAGACACAACAGACAGGAATAGTTACAGACAAGTTAAAGGCAATACAGAAACACAACTCCCCTCCCAGAAATCAGAGACCCCAGGAGGGGCTCCCAACCACCCTTCCACCTTCTCCCCACCCCTATACCTTAGCCCAAGGTTTGCCTTATGCACAAGGTAAATTAGGAGGATCGGCCAGGGGGGTTAGAAGAAAAGTTAGTGAAGATTAATAGGCAAGGAGAAGCCAGAGCCGGAAGCTGCTAGACTGCCCCACAAAGAGACAGACTGAGAATGCCTTATCTGTGTTTTGGTTTCTTTTCCCAAAACAATCTCAGCAATCCTATGAGTAAAATAGACATCACCATGTTTTCCTTTCACAGCCTATAGTGTAATTTTCTCTATTAAAATATTCCAATTAGCCTCAAAGCAGCACAATGTTGTGGAGGAGATGTTTATTTTTTAATATGCTACCTTTTGCATCTTCAAAGTATAGAAGCAAATGACATGAAATGTTTTAAAGATCACTATCTTCCCCTTGTACCATGGCAAGATGGATTTGAATCTGATAGCAATTACCAATACGAACTTCTCTTTAATTCAGTAGATAAAGCGAAGTCCCCAGGGGTTGATCCCAAGCAGCTGGCTGCAGAGCTCCAGAAGGTTTCTCTACAGCAGTCACCTCTGGTTGCTTGCTCAGGAGTGGAAAAGGGATCTCACGTTCACTCTGGAACCACTTCTGCCACCTCTAGCTCCGTTCCCAGCCCTGGTCAGCCTGGTTCTCCCTCAGTGAGCAAAAAGCGGCACAGCAGCAAGGTAAGAAACTTCTCAGTTATGTAGCAGTAAAATTTTCATAAGATGAAACTTCCTATTTATCTTCTTTAGTGTACCAATAAAACACAGGACACACTGATGAATTATTTTTCTTGACACTTGTGAGTATTACTATTAAGATATAAAATTTGGAGACAAGGAAAGATGATGTTGTTTATCGAAGGTCACAGAGTCCTCTCTGAAAACATTTCTCAAACCTAATACTACTATTTTAAAACAAAATATTTCTCCATTTCATCTTCTGTCACCATTGCTTTTTTAGTGCATTCTACATGATGCTCAGTACATGTTCCACAGAAGAAACTGATATTACTAAGACCATAATTTCTCTTTCTATACTAAACTACTATTTGGACTGTTACAAGACTTGAATCAGGACAGGCTGAGAGAGTTCAGAGAATCATAGAATGGGAAGGCTGGAAGGGACATCAAGGATCATCCAGTTCCAACCCCCTGCCATATGCCACCTCCCACTAGTACAGCTCACTCAAGGCCTCCTCCAACCTGGCCTTGAACACTTCCAGGGAGGCAGCAGCCACAACCTCCCTGGGCAACCTGTGCCAGTGTCTCACCACCCTCACTGTAAACAACTTCCTCCTAACATCCAGTCTAAATCTCCCCTCTGCCAGTTCAAACCCATTGCCCCTTGTCCTGTAGTTGCAAGAGCTTGTAACTAATCCCTCTCCAGCCTTCCTGTAGCCCCCTTCAGATACTGGAAGGCTACTCTAAGGTCTTCTGGAAGCCTTCTCTTCTCCAGGCTGCAGAGCCCCAACTCTCTCAGCCTGTCCTCACAGCAGAGCTGCTGCAGCCCTCTGATCATCCTCATGGTCTCCTCTGGACCCGCTCCAACACTTCCATGTCCTTTCTGTGCTGAGGGCTCCAGAACTGCACACAGGACTCCAGGTGGGGTCTGAGGAGAGCAGAGCAAAGGGGCAGAATCACCTCCCCTGCCCTGCTGCCCACGCTGCTCTTGATGCAGCCCAGGACTTGGTTGCTGTCTGGGCTGCACTCACACTGCAGGCTCATCTTGAGTTTTCATCAACCCAGACAGACCCCTGAGGGATACCAATTGTCACTGGTCTCCAGGTGGACATTGTGCCATTGATCACCACTTTGCCAAGCTTAACAATATTAAGTAAAGACAGGGCTTACTTTTGCCTTTTTGAGCAGAACACAAACAAGTGTATAAACACATTACAAGTTTGGAAGGGGCATGGAGGAGACTGGAAGGCACCAAGGCCTTTCGTCCTCCTTTCTTGCAGGGCTTCCCCCATCAACAGAAGGAGTGAGAGCAGAAAAACATGTCTGGGCAAACCAGAACATGTTCAGGCCTATTTTGACCTTCCATGACATTCTGTCTTGCCATAATTCCTATAATGAACTAAATGAGGTCTATGATGCATAACTTAGATCTGCATGTGAAGATTTACTACACTGAAATTGAGAGATCTGCCAGAATTAGGATTAATAATTAGGATATCCTGGATATTGTACACATATCAACTAGTTTGCCATGTGTTTTGTCTTCACCAGTGATAATAGTGCACTTTTGAATTAGCATTGGAGAGACTGGATGAAATTTAGCATCAAAGTGCATGCACTGCATAGAAAGGAGAAGACAGGGCACTTAGGGCTGATGCCACTAATCTACACTGAACCCCCTGTCATTTGATTAAATAAATCAGTCCCCTAAATGCACCACATAGTGTTTGGAGATCCATAAATCCTTGATGTGCAGTGCATCCAGGAGAGGTGCCCTTCTCTGTTCACTTCAGAAGGCTGGCTTCCCAGCTTTGACGCTGTAGCAAGTCTCCTGAAGTTAGATACATAAATTTCCTGTCCTGCTTCACAGGAGATTTAGTAATCTTCTATGAAAATTCAGCTGGAGGCTTAAATAGATTAAATTTAAAAAAAAAAAAATTAAAACTAATGCCTTTATATAGAGGATGCAAAAGTCAAAACTAATCAGTTGAACATTTAAAACATTCTTTGCTTATTTCTGAAAATCATGTTGAGAGGCATTTCTTTCCTAATAACCATAGCTCCTGTTGATTTGTGTAGTTTCTGTACATTGACTGCAGGCCAAGTTTATAATGGCACTGAGAGAAAGCTACTGTGCATTCTTTCTGCAACTGCTCTTTGCCTTGGGCTGACAGTGTTTCTAGGCAGGCTACAGCCTTGCTCAAAGTATCTTGGCAGACTAAATATCCAAACTGCTTAGATCTCGTTTTTACAACTGTTCTTACATTTACCAAGTTAAATCATTTGTGGAGCTTTTTGTGTAGAACACACATTCCAGAAATGTAGAATCATAGAATGGTAAGGTTGGAAGGGACCTCAAGGATCATCTTGTTCCAACCCCCTGCCATAGGCAGGGACACCTCCCACTAGTACAGCTCACTCAAGGCCTCCTCCAACCTGACCTTGAACACCTCCAGGCAAGGAGCAGCCACAACCTCCCTGGGCAACTGAGCAAATGTAGGAGTCTCTTTGATGTTCCACAGTGCCAATTCCTTCATAGTTAAAGTTTTATCTCATTACTGTAGTGATAGGGCAGAGCATCAGAGCCTGGCCTTAGCAACTTTCACATGACAACCTTCTCCAGAAGATGTGATGGCATTACAAAACACCAGCTCTTACACAGGGTGTGTGAAGAAGTACCAAAAGAAATTAGAATTAGATTAGATTAGTCACCACAGGACAGACTTAAACTTCAGGGGTCTTGATCTGACTATATCCTGTGCAGACCTGTTTCTTTTCCAATGTAAATGTATGACCATTCCATGCTGCAGATTACATATAGGGTATAAGTGCCCTATAGAAACTTTTAATTGTCTTTGTATCTTGAACAATGAGTTGTTCTTCTTCATCCTCAGATTCTTTTGCTCCTAGAGAAGTTAGAAATTAAATAATTTTCCTCCTTTACCAATTAGTCCTCACTGAGGCCTGAATGAAGAAACTTATTTGCATCACTGCCTTTGAAACCAGATCCAGCTTTGAAGCTGGCCCAGCTCTGGACTAGGGGTTGGAGGAGACGACCTTCAGAGATCTTTTTCAGCCTAGATTATTCATGTTATTAGAAATATTTGGATAGTTCCTCATGATCAGTTTTAAATAATTTGACAGCAGAGAGAAAATAAAATATTTACCATGTTGAATCACAATCTTGTAAATGAATGCAGGGATTCAGCAGTGATACAGATACATAAAAAGCAAAATAACTGCATTACTAGAGGAAACTCCACTTTAAGCACCTTTGGAAGTCCCCACACAAACTCAGTATGCCCATTCTCTTTGCTCTGAACTTGTTTATTACACAGTATTTGGAGCAAACAAACTTGCCATTTTTACTATTAAAGCTTCTGAAAAATGAGAGCATTTAGACTATCTAGCAGTGATTTTTTTTCCTTTTCTTTTTTTTTTTTTTTCTTTTTTTCTTTTTCTTTCTCTGTAGCCACTGCAGAGCTAACTGTGTTCCTTTGGGTCATTGTCAGTATTGTCAGTCCTCATGCAGGGCAGAACTATTACACTATAAGAAAATCAATTTGTAGAGTATGAGAAATATAACTCATTTAAATCCTACTTTTAAAATCTGCATGATGCACAGGTAGGTCTCTCTTTGACAAAGGAGTGAAAATATTTCTTTGAATATTCTCTAGTTTCAAACCATCGCCCCTTGTCCCTCAGGGACTGGAAGGCTGCCATTAGGTCTCCCCAGAACCTTCTTTTCTCCAGGCTGAACAACCCCAGCATCCTCAGCCTGTCCTTGTAGCTGAGATGTTACACAGTATCACAGTATCAACAGGGTTGGAAGAGACCTCAAAGATCATCAAGTCCAACCCGTCACCACAGACCTCAAGACCAGATCATGGCACCAAGTGCCACATCCAGCCCCTTGATCATTTTTGTGGCACTCCTCTGGACCTGCTCCATCAGGTCCATGTCCTTCCTATGCTGAGGTCTCCAGAGCTGGATATTGTGCTCCAAGTGACATCTTAACCTATGCCCTGCCGCAACAGATGTGAGCTCTGCATTGGTCTAATTTAAAACAATTAACATCCAACATCCTAGCCCAATAAAATCTTTAAGTTGGGGGTTTTTTTGTGGTTGTTGGGATTTTGGGGGTTTTTTTTTGGAGGCTAGGGTGGCACAAAAGAAGCAGGTATGAGCTCTGCATTGGTCTAATTTAAAACAATTAATAACTGACATCCTAGCCCAATAAAATCTCTAAGTTGGGTTGTTTTTGTGGCTGTTGGGGTTTTGGGAGGTTGGGGATATTTTGGGAGGCTAGGGTGGCACAAAACAAGCAGGTGGGGTTTACACTTCTCAGAAAGTGAAAAAAAAAAACCCAAAGGACACAGAATTGTATGTGAGGGAGGTGGTCATGTCTGGAAATACAGAGAAAGATGATTTCAGGATCATCTTGAAGTTGAGGGCTGCAGAGCTGGATGTAGTGCTCCAAGTGAGGACTTAGCTTATGCCCTGCCCCAACAGATGTGAGCTCTGCATTGGTCTAATTTAAAACAATTAATAACCTACATCCTAGCCCAATAAAATCTCTAAGTTGTTTTATTGTTGTTGTTGTTGTTGGGTTTTGGGGGGTTTTTGGAGGCTAGGGTGGCACAATAGAAGCAAGTGGGTTCTACACTTCTCAGAAAGTGAAAAAGCCCCAAAAGACACAGAATTGTATGTCAGGGTGGTGGTCACGTCTGGAAATACAGTGAAAGATGACTTCAAGATCAGTCTTCAGAAAACAGTAACTTGTCCTTGTTTGCATCCTTTGTTTTCTGCTGCCTCAGCCTAGGAAGCAGATGTGGAGCAAATGCAAAAATATACAAATCCTCTTACTGACCCAGAGAGAGCTTTCATGCTTGACTGATGACTTGCAGGTTAGAGGTAGGCTCAGGGTGACTCAAGAACACCACAATTTAGCAGAACACAATTTATGCTTTTTTCTTCCCATGCCTCCCTATGTGTCCATTCTGCTCAGACTGTAAGGACTGCTGTTCAAGTTGTTTGATTCCATATTTGCATGAAGGCTCATCAGAATAACTGAGCTAGACTTGCAGTGCTGTTGAAATACCATAACCATTAATTGTGAGAGTAGAAATTGGCAACAATTAAGTATTTTTAAAATTAAAAGAGGTGAAAATACAGCAGTATAAACAAAACTTGTGGAAAAAAATAACTTTGAAAGTTTATTGAAGACTATGAATTAAGCCTTCAAGGTCTTGCAATGACAGGACAAGGGGCAATGGGTTTAAACTGGAAAAGGGGATACTGAAACTGGATGTTAGGAGGAAATTCTTTACTGTGAGAGTGGTGAGACACTGACACAGGTTGTGCAGGGAGATTGTGAAGCACAGAATCTTTTTGAGTTCAGGATTTGAAACAAATAGTAATATCATTTTCCAGCTACTAAGAAACGGGAGGGAAGGAAAGGGCGGGTGGGGGGGGGAAGACAGGATTTTATTGCTCATGTCAGAGACCTAGAGAAGCTCAGTGATAGAGAACAGATAGAAAAAGAACATACAACGTTGTAAAGGAGAGGACAGAGCCCATCTGGAGTCCTGTGCAGAGGAGACCACAAAGATGCCCAGAGGGCTGCAGCAGCTCTGCTGTGAGAACAGGTTGAGAGAGTTGGGGCTCTGCAGCCTGGAGAAGAGAAGGCTTCCAGGAGACCTTAGAGTAGCCTTCCAGTATCTGAAGGGGGCTCCAGGAAGGCTGGGGAGGGACTATTGGCAAGGTCTTGGAATGACAGGACAAGGGCCAATGGGTTTGAACTGGAAGAGGGGAGGTTTAAACTGGATGTTAGGAGGAAGTTGTTTGCAGTGAGGGTGGTGAGACACTGTCACAGGTTGCCCTTGGAGGTTGTGGTGCACAGAATCACCCAGCGTGATCCTTGTGTTCAGGGCCAGGTTGAAGGAGGCCTTGAGTGTACTAGTGGGAGGTGTGCCTGCCTATGGCAGGGGGTTGTTACTAGATGATCTTTGAGGTCCCTTCCAACCTTCCCATTCTATGGTTCTATGAACCCTTACAATGAATATGTTGTATGTATTTATGACTGTGTGCCTATGTCTTTCTTTATGTATTTTAATCTGGCAGCCCACGGAAACCACAAAGTCTGCTTCCCATCCAATCACTGGAGAAATTCAGGTAAATACATCATTTTTTACTGTGTAAACTCTCACTACTTTCTGCATTTCACTGATGAATGCTTGCAGAAAAAAATTCTCCATTAAGTGAATTGTTGTTCCACTCCAGCCACAAACTTAAATCAGTGCTTGATTTCGGCTCCTGTCCTTAACATTGACTATCAAAATACAAACAGAAGAATGGAAAATGTTGCTGTTCCTGAAGAGACTATAAACATAATGAAATTAATTCTCATCTTTGATATTTGGGCATAAATTAATTCTCATCTTTAATATTTGGGCATATATTGTGGTTCACTTCAGAAATTCACAGACTCTCTGCATCTAAGCAACGATTGCAATGGATATCTCATAATGCAGTGTATTTATTTGCATGCTATGCCAGGTCCATAGTTCTGTCTTACATAAACTGACTTTACTCTAGATTTTTTTTCTTTAATTGAATGGGGAGCAGCAGAATGAATTAAGCCTGGCTTCCTAGAGGTTTCTGTGTTCTTTTTCCTTAATTAATCTCTCTCTCATATTCTCTCTCATATGTAAGTACTAAGGGTCTTACCATAACATCCTTCCTAGGCTGAGGCTCCAGGTAGTCAGTAAACTGGCTGTTACTCAGAATAATAACAAGGGTTCAAATTTCATCTGCTTTTTCCTGATTGCAAGAACCAAATATGAGTGTTTCTTTTTGTTTTTCTTTTCAGTTGGTTTGGTTTTTTTGGTTTGTTTTTTAACCAATTCTGACAGACATTGAAAGCAAAACTCGTTTCACCATCCGGCATAATCATTTAGCATCTCATTTTGGTCAAGAAAAAGAGACTGAAATTTCTAAAATGTGGTTTATTTCCAGCCAAAATAGAGGTTTAAACCTAATTTTATTCAAACAATTTAGGAGAGTTACTGAATCGTTTGGGAAGCAAAGGTAACAAATAATCTTACTTTGTTTTAATGTATTCCTTAGCTTCAAATCAACTATGACAAACACCTTGGCAACCTTATCATCCATATCCTTCAGGCAAGAAACCTTGCTCCTAGAGACAACAATGGCTATTCAGACCCCTTTGTTAAAGTTTATCTTCTTCCAGGGAGAGGGTAAGTGTAGGAGAACGGTTAACCTGAACCTTCTTTTAATTTGGGTTTGTTACTTGTCACTAAAAAACAGAACTGAGAGTTACTGCTATTATAGAAAACCCATGTGCAACACCAGGGAAAATGTTAGGTTGTTAATGGAGAGGCAAACCTGATGCCCAGGAGGATATGCATACTTCTGAATTTGGGCCAGATCTGTAAAAATGCAGAACTGCAGTATCTGAGATAAATTTAAAGTTGCAGTATCATACCAAAGATGAGAAATACAAGATAGAAAACATTCTTCTATGACCTTTTTTTGAAGAGCTAAGAAGTGGCTTTAGGAACTCTGGTGATTTTGTATCTAATGATTATACAATCCACTAACCACTTTTTCACAGACCACTGTTTGTTTTTTTTAAAGCTCTGAAATCACAAATATCTCATTACTATTTCCTTTAAATGATATATATGTATAGCTGTATAAGCAATAATGTAATTCTTTTCTGTGCCCTAGCACTGCAGGAGGCTATGTGTATGCATAATATATATGGTTATAATAATTCTGCTGAATTCAGTGACACAATAGATGCATCTAAAATTAAGCTGATGGATGAGACCTTAGACTGCAAAGACAAATTCCTGCAAACTTTCCTCCTTGTGCAATCACACTCATCCTAAAAGACTCTTAGACCTGGACCACACAACCAAAAATCTGTATTTCTGTTCTGTTCAAAGCAACAACCAAGTGGGTGCTCAGGCCACAGTTCACCATTTGGCATATGGGCAAGCACTGCTAGAAGTCCACAGCTCAAGGCACGTGGATTCTTTTGTAGCTTGCTAAATCCAGCTATAGAGCATTCAATATTTTCTGGTGGCACCAAGCCCAAAACAATTCCTGACTATAACGGGAACTCCTTTTAAATCTGGAGACTCTTTTTAATGCACCTAAGGGTCTTATAAAGTCCTTGTCAAATGCATCTTACTTGGAAGTTTGCAGGTACATTCACTGATGCAGAAATAAGACTTTGAACTAGACAGACATTCATCTTGCAGAGGTCTAAGCCCGCTCCAAGTATAGGTTCAAACTTGCCGTCAAGTTATGAAGCATTTGGATTTCAGTTTTGTTTGGGTTCACTAATTCAGGACACGGCAGTGTTACAGTTTTACATCTAATCTGGGGTTTTAGGGAATAATGAAAATGAAAAGCTTCTCAAAAGTGCCAAACCTGTTTGTGAAAGCTGAAACTTGAGTTGCTACTGAATATCTTCTATCTGTAATTCATTCCTTCTTATTCTTCCTAAAGCCGCCATTTCTTTTTAGTATGCTTTATTCACATTTTCTTGCATCTTTGTTCTTGTTTTCTCTTACACTGCTTCCTCTGTGTTCCTAACTCTGTAAATGCTGGGTATACAGACAAGTCATGGTTGTCCAAAATGCAAGGTAGGGTGCTGCTGTCCTAGACTGGTTTTCTCTCATTTGTTTCATGCATGCATGGTATGGTAAGCTCGGTCACTGAATTATAGATCTCTCTTGAATTTTAATGGCAAACAACTGAAGTATGTTTTTAATGTTCATTCTCTGATGAATACCATTTCTAGGTAATATTCTTGGGACAAGCTCTGATGATAATTAAATTTCTTTTGAAGTCTAGAAGAATCTAGTTCAGAGATACCTAAAATCTCATTCTCGCCCACTGAAAGTTGCAAAATAATTAACTGTGAACCTGTATCGAGGTTTCGAGTCATACTGCTGCAAAAGGAGGCAGGGATTGCTTGGAAATGAGATGGAATTGGTTTTTTGTCTCCCTACCTTGCAGTGCATAGACACTAAAGCTAGGTATAATTGTAGATAATTGCCCAGCTGGCTTTAAAGCTGCATGACCATATAAATGGTTAGTTACAGTAAAGAAAGTTGAATTTTTAATTATAGGAATCACTAGTGCTTAATTGGTCCTGCAGCTGGAAACATAACTCAAAACTCTATTCTCAACAACACACTACCAAAAATCAGTGTACAGGAACCATTAGAGAGTTTCATAGGGTCTGCAGAATTGTGTACAGTTCTGGAGCCCCCAGCACAGGAAGGACATGGAACTGTTGGAGTGGGTCCAGAGGAGGCCACAAAGATGCTCAGAGGGCTGCCTGCAGCAGTGCTCCTGCAGCAGGCTACGACAGTTGGGGCTTTTCATCCTGGAGAAGAGAAGGCTTCCAGGAGGCCTTAGAGTAACCTTCCAGTATATGAAGGGGGCCTCCAGGAAGGCTGGGGAAAGACTATTGACAAGGTCTTGCAATGACAGGACAAGGGGCAATGGGTTTGAAGTGGCAGAGGGGAGATTGAAAGTGGATGTCAGGAGGAAGTTGTTTGCAGTGAGGGTGGTGAGATACTGGCACAGGTTGCCCAGGGAGGTTGTGGCTGCTCCCTCCCTGGAGGTGTTCAAGGCCAGGTTGGAGGAGGCCTTGGGTGAGCTGTGCTAGTGGGAGGTGTCCCTGCCTATGGCAGGGGGTTGGAACTAGATGGTCCTTGAGGTCCCTTCCAACCTTACCATTCTCTGATTCTATGACTGTCCTCTTGTAACCCCCAAGCTGTTGCAGAACTGGGAGAGGCAGTTCTTTTCCTTTTTCTGATCTTGGGTTTGTGAGCGTTTGGATTTGGGTGGGGTTTGTGTTTGGTTTTGTTTTATGTTTTGTTTTTGCATTAGAGCTGAAAGAAACCAAAGCTCTCTAATGTGACCCTTCCTTTGTTCAAATTCAGTGCTGAGTACAAGAGGAGAACTAAGCACATACAGAAAAGCTTGAATCCTGAGTGGAATCAGACTGTCATTTATAAGAACATCTCCGTGGAGCAGGTGTGTGCCTGGTGGTGCTGTTCAGTGCAGTTTGTTGCTCTGTTATTTGCATGCTCTGCAGTGCTGGTGCTGGCTGACCTGTGAACCCCTATCAAATCTTGCCATGTTTAAGGGAAGAAAGGAGGCATTTCTTTGCGTGTGACAGAGCTTGCTCTATCAATCTTCTTGTCTTATCCCTTCAACTCATAAAAATGGTGATTTGTGGAGATTACATTCATAATCACATCGTAAATCAAGATGTGGCAATTTCTAAATTATAATGGAATACAAGGAGTAAGTTAAGACTTAAGTTTCTGAAGTAGCTGCAGATGTCACTGTTACTCTTCATTCCAAAATCCATGCAATCTCACCAAAAAACCCACAGGTCCTGCCATTTCCTTATTCAAAAAACATTTATAAAATGAGGAGACACCTATTTAGATTTAGCAGCGATTTGCAGCATTTGATCTGAAATATAAATCATCTTTTAAAAATCAGAATATATTTGATTTCCTTATTATCAAAAAAAAAAAAAAAAAAAAGAAGTATCTTGCATTTCAGGTAGCAGTCTGCAGAAGGCTTCTCTGTTTCTTGGTGGCTTCCAAACTCTTAACTGGCCTACAAGGTTCACTGAGGCAGTAGGAAGCAACTGAGTCCTCTTTTTCTCCATTTCCACTTTCAAAGGGACTTTTTGTCGTTTGAGAAAGGCATAATGAGCAAAATGATGATCAGACTGTTTGTTCGAATTATGAAATGAATTCTATGGAACAATGGATCTTTACATAGTCCTAAACCTCTTTGCCTTTCTTGGTGCTTTGTTCTTGATACTTTCACCTTAACTTTTCAAGGCAGATTAATCTTTTAGTACTTTTAAAAGCCCAAAATAACCAGATTCTTTAGTGAATAGATTTACCAATGCTTTTAATATAGTTCTCTAGCATAACACCAAGACCTTAATATTATCTTATAGAATCATAGAATGGGAAGGTTGGAAGGACCTCAAAGATCATCTAGTTCCAACACCCTGCCATAGGCAGGGACACCTCCCACTAGTGCAGTTCACTCAAGGCCTCCTCCAACCTGGCCTTGAACCTCCCTCCCTAGGCAGGGAGCAGCCACAACCTCCCTGGGAAACCTGTGCCAGTGTCTCATCTAAACAGTGTGAGTGCAGCCCAGACAGCAACTGTGTGCTGGGCTACAGCAAGAGCAGTGTGGGCAGCAGGGAGAGGGAGGGGATTGTGCCCCTTTGCTCTGCTCTCCTCACACCCCACCTGGAGTCCTGTGTGCAGTTCTGGAGCCCCCAGCACAGGAAGGACATGGAACTGTTCAAACGAGTCCAGAGGAGGCCACCAAGATGCTGAGAGGGCTGCAGCAGCTCTGCTGTGAGGAGAGGCTGAGAGAGTTGGGGCTCTGCAGCCTGGAGAAGAAAAGGCTTCCAGGAGACCTTAGAGTAGCCTTCCAGGATCTGAAGGGGCTGACAGGAAGGCTGGGGAGGGACTATTGACAAGGTCTGGCAATGACAGGACAAGGGGCAATGGGTTTGAAGTGGCAGAGGGGAGATTGAAAGTGGATGTTAGGAGGAAGTTGTTTACAGTGAGGGTGGTGAGACACCGGCATATGTTGCCCAGGGAGGTTGTGGCTGCTCTCTCCCTGGACCAGGTTGGAGGAGACCTTGAGTAACCTGTACTAGTGGGAGGTGTCCCTGCCTATGGCTGGCGGCTGGAACTGGATGATCCTTGAGGTCCCTTCCAACCTTACTTATTCTATGATTCTGTGATTCTATAAATTCATGAATCTTTGTGAGCAGAATTTCTTCAAAGGAGCCTTTCCTTTCCCTCCATCCAAGCATGGGTTACTTGCTGACAGCAAATAAGCATTATGAAATATTTCCTGATATAGTCCCTTTAGCGTCACTGTCTAGACTTAAGCTAGTTGTACAATTTTTCATTTTACTTTTCTCTTTCATAACTGAGATGAAATTAAAGTGAAAATAATTATGGGAAATAGATCACTCTTTGAAATTAAACAGACTTTTTCAAGGTCAGAATGACTGGTTTTATCGTGTAGCAAATTCTTCTTGGACAGTTGGAGGAAAAAAGCAAAGTGTGAATATTTAGTAATATAAGAGTTTTGTTGTTAATAAATAACTACAATTAATAAGTACAATTAATAAGTAACTGCAATGTGAGAGGAAGGCCAAGTATACACATTGTGAATGCATAATAATTGCTAGCATGAAGGAAATCATCAGAATGATCCAAGAGGTTGATGAAAGATGTAATTTCTTTTGCTGGTCATGTCATTGGTTTAAGCTACAACAGAATCATAGAATGACTTAGGTTGGAAAGAACCTTAGAGATCATCTACTCCAACCTCCCCACCATGGACAGGGATGCCTCTCAACTGGACTTGGCTGCTTGAGACCTCATCCAACCTGATCTTGAGCAGCCCCAGGGAGGAGGCATCCACAACCCCTCTCTGGCCAACCTATTCCAGAGTCTCACCATCCTTGTACTGTAGGACTTCTTCCTAAGAGCCAGTCTAAACCTACTCTCTCTCAGCTTCAAGCTATTCCCCCTTGTCCTATTGCTAGATACCCTTATGAAAGTCCCTCTCTAGCCTTCCTGTAGGATCTCTTCGGGTACTGCCTTAATTTCTTAGTTGGCAGAAAGCAAATAAAAATATTTTTATAAATGGAGGATATAATTAATTAACTTTTCCTGTAGCTTGCATTTGTAAATTGAAAGTAAAGTTTGCAGATAGTAATATTTTCAAGAGCTATGAATGATGCAGCAGCCTATGCCTTATTTCCAAAAGTAAGAAAAGCTTTCTTCTGAATCACTGAGGGGTTCTTAGCTTACTTGACATCTTGGATGAGAGAAATGAAGTTTCTAAGTGATGTGGAAAAAGACTTTTTGTCTTCCCACGCAGTGAAGTACAGCAGTATATAGAAGAATACAATAAAACATTAAATATTAATGTAAACACAAATAAATGTAATACATGATCTAATACAACACATTCATTTCTACACATCAAATATCCTGACTGTGACTGCCATCTTATATATTATTTCTGAAAAAAGGCTGCCCAGGAAGGCTGTGGATGCCTCCTCCCTGGGGGTGTTCAAGGCCGCGTTGGATGAGGTCTCGGGCAGCTGAGTCTAGTTGAGAAGCATCTCTGCCCATGGTGCTATAAGGATAGCCTGAGGGGAGCTAGGGTTGTTCAGCCCAGAAAAGTGATGTTTCCAGAAGGATCTTAGAACTGCTTTCCAACACCTGAAGGGATACTACAGGAAGGCTGAAGTGGGACTTTTCCTAAGGGTGTCTAGCAAGAGGACAAGGCAGGGAGTGTTTTTTAGCTCAGGAAGAGTTAGACTGGATCTTAGGAAGGAGTTCTTCAGTGTGAGGGTGGTGAGACTCTGGAATAAGCTGCCTGGGTGGCTTGTGGATGCCTCTTCCCTGGGGGTGTTCAAGGTCAAGTTGGATGAGGTGTTGGGCAGCTGAGTCTAGTTGAGAAGCATCTCTGCCCATGGTGGGGAGATTGGAGTAGATGATCTCTAAGGTCCTTTCCAACCTAAGCCATTCTATGATTCTATTATTCTGTCAATTTAATTTCAGCAAAGGAGAACACCAAGCTGCATTAAAATTGTCTCTCCTCATTCAGAGCCTTTCATGTTATTTTCCAGGTATATGTATCCAATATCTCATTTAATGCTTATTTAGTTCCACAGACCCAGGTTATCCACATCCTTGAGGTCCCTTCCAACCTTACCATTCTATGATTCTATGATTCCAGCAACCTGTTATCTCCAGACATTTAAAACAGGCAACAGGCACTTTGTGTGTGATGCTGTCTGGATCTTAGATTTAAAAAAATACTCACATTGGTTCTTCTGCATATTCCTTCATTTCAGTGACAGTTTTCCACAACAGCCTAAAGCTAGCTGGAATTCACACCCATTAATAGGCTTTTAGGCAGGGGTTTTGGATTTTAAAAATTTTTTAAATAATTATTTTAATTTTTTTTTTCCCCCACAGTGAAATGCCTGCAATAAGTTTCACCTTGCTAACAGGTTTTTTTCATGCTAGGCTTAAGTTAATGGAGGGGTAATTAATTGATGCAAGATATTATTTTCAAAGATTATTATTATTGTTTATTAATATTCAATATTCAGAACTCTCACCACCCTGATGTTGTGGTAGACCTAAGCAGACCAAAATAGGCTTATCCATGTCCTGGTTTGCCCAGAAATGTTCCCCTGCTCTCCCTCCTTCTGTTTTGGGGAAAAGCAATCATGGGAAACAAGACAAAGAACCTGGAGCCACTGAGTCTGAGGACCCTGGCCAATTGCAACCTGTGGTAAACAAGGTACACAGGCTCAGCTTGTGCCTGCCTTGTGCAGGGCCTGTGCTCTGCCCTGAAAAGTGTAAAGCAAATCTATGGCTTCACCTAATATGGTCAGGCTTAGCCTCCCCAAGGAGGGAGAACAGAAAAACATCTCTGGGCAAGGCAGGATATGTCTAAGCCTATTTTGCCCTTCCTAGGTCTCCCATGACAGCTTAGAAATCAGATGATGTTCCAATTGTGCTTTCCTTCTTATAGGACACTCTCCTTTTCCTGTCAGTAGGTTGCCCACGTGCAGAATCCCACAGTCAGATGGATAGTGGGTTTCTGCAACCCATTTCAGGACTGCTGTCAGTTAAATTCCTGACAGGGATCTGCATTTCTGACATCCTCACCTAAAACTGGATGATGGAAGGCAGAACTCTACTGCAGTGATGTAATGGCTGCTTTTTAGAATTGCCCACCTCTTGAGAGCTCTTTGCCTTCAGTAGCGGTACATAAATATAACTTCAGAAAAGCAAATTTTTTCTCTTCTTTGAAACCTTTTTTTCTGCATGCTGCCTAATAAGGTTCTTCTGATGGCTTTTCATTGTCATAATATTTCATAAAAGCTCTATTAAACTAAGAGGCTGAAAATAGATGTCTCAAATAAGTGTAGAGTACTGCAAGTTTTCAGCAGTTTTATTTTCATACTAATGCAAAGAAGCTAGCAATGTATGATTGCAGATATTTGGAAATCTTTTCCATTTTCCCTTTCCACCAAAAATCCTTCAAACCCTCTGGTTTTCAGTTGGTTGGGGTTTTTTTGTTTTGTTTTGTTTTTTCTTTCCTGGGTCTATATCTAATTTCTCTGTCATCACTTGCAGTCATCATTTGAAGCAAGAAGACAAGGTATCCTTCCAAAACAGCAGTAATTAAGACAATACATTTCTGAAAAGTATTTATGCTACTGCTCTTATTTAAAGGGTAAAAATATGTATACTTGGTATAGCATCTAGAAGGAAATTATATCATCCAGTGGCTGCTCAACTCCTATTTTCAGGTTGTTTTTCACATTGCAATTTCAACATTGTCTTGAAACAGCAAAGAAAAGGAATTTTATTCAGCTGAGGAAATTCATATTCCATAAAGGATATTCAAAAGAGAATATTTTTGTTCAACTTTTTTGCTTTTTTTTTTTTTTTTTTTTTTTTTTTTTTTTAAACTTTTTTTAAAAAAAAATTTCCTTATTTTTTTAG